>PVJI01020989.1:0-27910 GCA_004026765.1 Micronycteris hirsuta | reverse complement strand
TGGCAAACACGTAGGTGCTTTTAAGAAGACTAGTGACTTGATAGCCCTATTACACATATTATTTTATATATAATATCAGTGAGTATAAGAAAAATATTAATGATATTTTGGGTTTTTGCCTGCCTTCCTGATACCTTTAAGCCAGTTCTTTTCATCTCTTATACTCAGTTCCTTTTATATCCTTTAAAATAGATTGCCTGTGACCCTCCTTGCTTTGCTCCCATTCCTATTCATGTTCTACTTTTACCTTCAGTCTGGCTTCTGGTCCTTACATTTGTCGTATCAATATCAGGGCAGTTGGCCAGCAGGCTGATCTCAGTCTTCTTGGCTGGATCCTCAGCACTCTCTTAGAATTTGCTCCCTTTCTAGCTGCCCCATGTAAAGCAGTCAGCTCAGTCCTGCAACCCAGATTCCAGAACCAATTCCCTGGTGAGAATCTTGGCCTGTTCAGTGTTGTTTGAATATTTAGTTGTCCTGTGTGATGCTCCAGGTTTTTCCCCAAGAACAGAAGCTTTTCAGTGACAGAAACAAATGTTTCTTATAACTTTGTTGATGATGTCTAAAATGTAGGGAATATTGTTTTCAGATTTATTTTTTGGAATATATGAATAAAAACAAAATCAGCTTTTGGACAGGTATAAAACAAATGGGCCTATTAAGGTGAAAAATCTAGGTCAGGAAAATCATCTAGTTTGGGAGGTCATTTGAAATAGAAGGACAGGTTTTCAGGCTAATGACATCACTTACTTGCATGTATAAATTTATCATGCTCATATTTTTTGACATTTTATCTTGTTTAACTTTGACACATATATGAAACTCTTGTTTGAGATGCAGAGAAATCACTCACTTTAAGAATGCTGCAGGCTTCTTGATAAATTCACCATTGGTCTTTCTTTCCAAGGAAAGGTTTAATAATAAATCTGAGTCTCTTAACAGCAATATCAAGCACTGATACTCTTCCCATCTGTTTTAGATACATGCCCTGACACAGGATATTATGTGACATCCTAATCCCAGCACACCGAACAGTTATTTGGTTTGTACAGCAGCCTGAATGAATCACTTTATTAGCCTTCACAGTCAGAGTTATAAGCAAAATAGCTTAAAGAACTATCAGTCTTCAACCATCCTGCATAAAATGACTTAAACTGGATTTAAGGGTAACAATTTTTGTTCTGATGTGAGCAATGGAGAGCAATGTATCTTATCGTTTTCCACCCCTTACAAATTCACAAGGAACTTTTCTCAACATGTTAGATATAAGTAACACTGTGCTTGGTGCATTGTAATTCATTATAAGGCGTTTTAAGTATTTTATTACAAATGAGAATTAAAACAGTGAAGTTTGAGAATTAAAACAGTGAAGATAGGGTGGAAGCAAACATTTTAATAATTTCACTTGTATATCCTTCATTCAGATATGCTTTCTTGAATAAAAGAGAGGAAAATGTAGAGGATGAGAATTAATGGCTCAGAAATTTTCTGGCCCGATGTACCGTTTTCGCTGGAGTTGAGTTATGCATCCCTGCTACGTGACTGAGAGGTAAGGAGACTGGCCAATCCTCACCAGCACTGAAATACCAAGTTTCTGAGGAGCATCTAAATCTTTCTGTATCTTGATAACCTGCATTGTCTCCACTTCAGGGGTTACGAAAAACAAACAGCAACAAAATGTATATGCCCCTCTGAAAATTTAAGAATTCACGTAAGCCTATAAAGAAAATCTGTCTGTACTCCTTTCTATGCTTTCCTTGGGTGTATGTGGGAGAAGATATTTTCATAAAAAAGATACCTATGAGAATAAGTAAATTAATTAATTAACATAAAAGATTGAGAATTCCATGTTTTGTTTTAATTCCTTCCTTTGTTTTCTTATTGGCTGTTTGACCTTGACGGAATGAAACTTCTCATTGATAAAACAAAGTAGCCGAGTTAGATTGTGTCTCAGATGTCAGCCAGTTTTCATGTTCTTACTTAAAATGCCGGTACCATTATATTATCAATATGGCCAATCTCTCTCTCTCACACCAGTAAATCTAAAGAGGGTTTGACTTCTCCAGAGTTCTAACTACATTTATAAATGTACTTATCCTCACTAGAAAAAAAAATGATTGTTATTGTCTAATGTGAACAAAAATTTTAAAATTATTGTGAAAACAAGGTACAGCCATGAAAGTTAACTCACATTTTAGGTCGTTCTGAAAAAAAAAAAATACTGGCAAAATGTGGCTATCAATGGCTTGCACTTTCTCCTCACTGAATTGGGTAAAGGCACCATTTTATATTACATAATTAAATTCCAGTTTATATTACATAATATAAATGTAATTTACATTACATTTTAAAACAAGAATGTGAGAAACTGTCCCTTTCCAACTGTAAACATGTAGTCTTATCAATACAGGTCAAATCTGGCACCATATCTGGATAGAAAGAATTGGAATGTTGGATGCTTTTGTTTAAGTTTAGGTGATTTTGTTTTTATTTTTTTTATAAAAGTATAGTTGACATACAGTATTATATTAGTTTTGGTTGTGCAACATAGTGATTCAACTTTTATACGCTCTGCAATGTGATCACCATGATACGTCTGTCACCACGCAGTCACAACGCCATTGGCTAGACTCCCTGAGATGCACGCTGCAGCCCGGGAGTGGGGCCCTCCACGGGGCCCTCCCCTCGGGCAACCATTGGTTTCTTCTCTGGATCTACAATTCTGTTTCTGTTGTGTTTCGTTTGTTCATTTTGTCTTTTTAAATTGTACATATAAATGAAATTATACTGTATTTGTGTTTCTCTGACTTATTTCATTTATTCTACTATATTCTAGGTCTATCCATGTTATCACAAGTGGCAAGATTTCATTCTTTCTGTGGATGAGTGATATTCCATTATAAATGTATATATATATATATGTGTATATGCATTTATATATCACATCATCTTTATTCATCCCTTGTATAAATGGATACATATATATATATATATATATCACATCATCTTTATTCATTCATTCATCTACCAATGCGAACCTAGTTTGCTTCCATGTCTTAGCTATTGTAAATAATGTTGTAATTTCTTCTTTTTTCACAAAGGCCATAGCAACGTAGTAACAAAATTCAAGTATTCTTAAAAGCAACATCAGTGACTAGGAGGTTCTCAAATAGAGGCAAAAGTGGACATAGATAGATTAACTAGTGTGGCTAATTGCATTATTGTCCACAGATGTCTTTTAGAAATTTAACAAAACCTTCTAAGGGGTTAGAGACATTAGTTACAATGAACATAAATGTGATTATTTGGAGGTATATTGAGGCCCAACTCTCATTAAAATATTTAGATAATAATATATAATATAACAGAGTTTTAGTATGACTTTTGCCTGAAGGTTTCCAGAAAAGAAACGCTAACTTTTCAAAAATAATAATATCTTATATTTTACACTTAATGTAATCTCACACGTGGTAGATTTTCTACTATCTTCTGTGATCACAGGCCATGGAGAATGGTTGGTTTCATTTCAGTTACAAAGATAAATCATGGTGCATGATCCATGAGTTTCAGGTCTTGTTTTCACCAAAACCTCATAGTATTTTAAGCACCTTAAATTATTTTTTAAAAATACCAATTTTTAATTACTTTTACTTTTAAAATGTTCACCAAAGTGTAATTTATGCCAGTATTTTTTTGCAACAAATTAATTGACATTACTCATAATTGAAAACAAGAAAAAACTGGAACTTATGAATGAATAGGAATCATAAAATTAGATGCAATGATCAAAGTTTCCAATTTTTGTTGGCTTGGGTTAACTTATACTTAAAAACCATAGAGGTCTAGTAGTTAGAAAGTAACTCCATGCTTAAAACACATACATATACACACACACACAACTAAGAAAAGGATTCATGGAGATATATCTGCATGCATTATGTGATGTTTTCTTTTGTACTTTATTTTTCAAAAGTCCTTTTTTACAACCCATTAAATTAATTTAACAACACATTTATAGTTGCAACCTTCAGTCTGTAAAAACCTAGACTATAAATAGAGGCAAAAGTGGTCATGGATACTTAAAAATTAATATGATTGGACTAAAAGAGAAATGTACAGCTCTGGCTGGTGTAGCTCAGTGGATTGAGCATGGGCCTGCGACCAGAAGGATGCCTGTTCAATTCCCAGTCCAGGGCACATGCCTGGGCTGTGGGCCAGGTCCCCAGTAGGGGGCACGTGGGAGGCATCACACATTGATGTTTCTCTCCTTTTCTTTCTCTCTCCCTTCCCCTCTCTAAAAATAAATAAATGAAATATTTTATAAAAAGATAGCATTAAAAAAAAAAGAAATAGGCAGTGTGCAAATAGAAACAAAGTAAAGTATTTTTATTTAGGTTGGAAATGCCAGGAATACCTGGCAGAAAATGTAACATGTGCTGATTCTTAATATATAAATAGGAATCACCAATGGTGGGGTTGAGAATGTGGGAAGATAAAGAAAGGGAAGGAACAAGTCTGACTGTTGAGAGAAGATTATACTTGAAAATTGAACAAGAGGTCTTTCAAAATCCAGTAGCTCTAAATTATAAAAAGTCTCTTAGGTCCTAATGAGGAACACAGCCTTTATTTTCTAACAAATGGAAAGATGTAGGACATATATTATGGTTATGACTGTGGACCTTGGGGTCAGACTGCCTAGACTGAAACTCTGTATCAAACCAGAGCAAGAAATCCATTTTAAAGAAAGGGAAATGCAGCTGGGTGTATATTAGATATTATACATCCCTGAAGCTGTTTGCTTATATGGTATTGGAATGGTTTCATGAAAGGTTAGCTGAGGTGACAATTTGGAAATGTCTCCATCTAGGGATGGGACACCAGTCTCCGAGATCCAACATACGTCCTCAAAGACACAAAATATGCGATGTCGTACTACAGCAGGTAGAATACTTGGGCCCAACAACCAAGGGTGAAAAGAGGAGCGGCCTCACTTGCCATTGCTTCTAGTGACCCACTGAGGAATTCGCCTCTGAAATCTGCAGCTGTGGACTGTGCCTATCTAGCGATCTGAGTTCCCAGAGTGGGAATTCTTCCACAAAGGGATATGGCCAGAGTTCCACTAAACTTTAAGCTGAAGCTGTCTCCCACTCACTTTAAGCTATTTGTGCCAGGAGACCAGCAGACACAGAAATGAGTCATGGTCCTGCCAGGGGTTATTGGCCTGTTCATTATCTGTGCTTTACACAATAATAAGGAAAAACATGCCTGGCACACAGGGGATTTACTAGAATGTTTCTTAGTAGTTTGTTGCCCAATTTTGATGATAAATGGACAAGCATAGAAGCCATTTGAGAATATTGTGGTGACTGGGGGCTTATGTTTCTCAGTGGTAGTGTGGTTGACAGAGTTATAACCCCCAAGATGACATACACCCTAACCTTGTGATGTGAATGTGATGAAATATCACCATCTTGAATAGATTGCTTTACAGGACACTAAGAATTTGGGGTGTAATTAGGGGTGCTAATGGGTTGGATTTAAGATAGAGATATTATTCTGGACTACCCAGGAAGGTCCACTGTAATCACGTAAACTCTTAAAAGTAGAAAAGCAACCTAAGTGCCCATCAGTAAATGAATGGGTCAAAAAGCTGTGGTCATTTACGCAATGGAATACAACAGAAAGAAAGAAGGAGCTCCTACCTTTGTGACAGCATGGATGGAACTGGAGAGCATTATGCTAAGTGAAATAAGCCAGGTGGTGAAAGAAAAATACCACGTGATCTCAGCTATTAGTGGAACCTAATCAACAAAACAAGCAAACAAAATACAACAAGAGACACTGAAATAAAGAACACACTGACAGTAACCAGAGAGAGGAAGGGAGAGAGGGATAATTGCGGGGGGTGGGGGATGGATCATCAAGGAACATGTATAAATGACACATGGACAAAGCCAAAGCGGGTAGGTTCTAGGGCGGGAGGCAAGGATGGGTGGGGGACTGAAAATGCAGACAAGTGTACTTGGACAACAACCAAAAAAGAAAAGAAAAGAAAGGGAAAGAAAAGAAAGGAAGAGAATAAGAATTTGATACCCCAGGTGGAGCAGCTAGAGAACATGCATTGGAACGCAAACGCAGTCAGTTACAAGCTCTGAGACCTTGGCTGTGTCTCTGAAACACTCTGAGCCTGTTTCTTCATCTACAAAATAAAAAATATAATACCTGCTAAATGGTTTCTATTGAGAAATAAACTAAGCACAATAATTCATGAAAGGGAGCATGCACAAGGTACTCAACAAATATTAATTTCTTTCTCCCTAATTTATTGAGTGCTAGTACATGCAAGCTTTGATAGACAATATAGGGTTACATAAAATGTATAAGGGTCTACCTGTTACAGAACTTGGAATCTAATTAGGAATAAGTGAAATATATTGTAGATATTCTGTATGTACATACAGATATGACACTTCAGAACAGGCCTTTGCAAATTTTATCTGAATTTGAAATAAATATTGGAATTAGCTCCAATATTAAAACCTTATAGTAATTCATTTTTATTAGCATTCGTTTGCTTCCTGTATTTGGTTTTCTTAACACCAAAGTGTTATGAATTCAAAAACTTTGCCCTGTCTCCTTAGCATTGCATCCATAGCCTTCACTGCAGGTGCACTGTGTATAATGAATAGATCAGGAGAGGAATGTTTGTCTTCCCAGCGTGTTGTTCTCTCTCTGCACCTGCTCCTCTGTAGCACTCCACTCCCAAACAGATAATTTCCCCCTGTGGGGACTGTTTCCAGAATGAGCCAAACACAGAGTCAGCCAAATGAACCCACTGGAGAGGAATAGAAAATCAAAGGGATTGGAAAGGAGAACCATCCCTGGAGCCCTGGGACAGTCAGACCAGCATCAAAGGCCTGGTGGCCGACATGGTGAGGGGCCTCAAGAGTTCCTGGCACAAGCTCTGGCATGAGTGCCCTCAGGAGCTGGGGCAACGGGTCCTCCTAACGCAGCCTTAAACATGAGGCTCCTAGGCTGCGGTGAGGCTGCTATTTCCCGGTGGATGTGGCGGGGTTCACGTTCATTCTTAGGTTTCATTTCCTTACCCTCTTATGGCTCCCATGGAACTGTGGGTCTGGGCCAGGCGTGAGGGCTGCCTCAAAGTCTGTACTCATGATCCGGATTTCTACTTGTTCCAGACAGCCTTGTAGATTACGGTAGTAAGAGGGCTGCCTGAGAATTCTTTGCTTGACTTTTGGGTCTGAAAGAATGTCAATATCCAGTGACAAAAACTGAAATCAGAATACACAACAGGCATCAGGAGGCTTTTGTAGACTTCTCGCTTAGCAGGGAGAAAGTGACTCGACATCTAATGACTATAAATAGACTGTGGTAAGAGCGGCCTGTGGCCCAGCAAGGAGAGACATTTTTATTTTAGCAGTGGGTTTAGCTAATAACTACTACAGTCTTCTCATTCATGACTTCTGACACTGGGAAATTAGGTTCTCACTAATGTATACGTTTTCTAAGCAGTGTATCAATTGCCGAAAAAGGTCATGTTGCAATCTTGACTAGAATTGCATTAACTATGTAAATTCATTTGGAGATAAATTACATCTTAAAAATATTGAGTCCCATGATACGTGAACATATGTATTTCTTTCTATTTATATAGTGTGTTTTTTTTTCAGTCATTCAGTAATGTTTTATACTTTCTCCATAAATGGCTGATAGATCTTGCACTGCATTTACAGGTACTTTGCCCTTCCATCTTTACTCCCTACGTTCCTTCCTTCCTTTCTTCCTTATTTCCTCCTTTTTTCAGCTTTCCTATCATAAATGGCATATTTTAATCCAATTTTAAAGATGCTATTGATTCGGAGCTTAATTTTGGATCCAGCAACCAACCTTTTAGAACTATTTTCAATCGTTCGTTCAATCTCTTGATTTTTCTGTGTAGATAATCAATCATCTTCAAAATCTGTCATTTCTCCCCAACTCTTAATACTTTTCTTTCATTCTTTGTCTTGTCTTAATTCACTAGCTAAATTCTCCTCTCCAAAATTGTTGAGTCATGGATAATATCTTCTTACTGACTCTAAAGGAAATGAATTCACTATTTCACCATTCAATGTATATTTGAGGTAGATTTTCTGATAGATCTTTTATTAGGTTTAATTGTATCTTTTTATATTTACTTGAGAGTTTTATTATCAATAAATTAAAAAATAATGTTTATTACATCAGAATTTTATTTTAATAAAATATCCTGCATCTTTGCCCTTTTTCCAGATTAAGTAAAATGTGGCTTTTTCTATCTGTCAGTTATTTTTATATCTGGCCTTCACCTTACCCTGCAGTTAATTTCCTGGAAATATCTCCAGTTGCATATGGTGCTTTATTGTTTTTTCTTTTTAAAAAGTGATATTCCAAAGAGTTTATGACCACAGATTATTTCTTCTTTAAAGCTGATACATTTTTGTGTTTCAAGCTTGTAAATTGATATGCAAGTACAACGCATGTACAACATGCAAGTTTTGGCTAATGCTTGTGAGAGAGAACAGTTCAAAAGTCAGAATTTTAAGGTAGGCTACGATGTTCTATTATTTTCAAATTCAAGATAATTTGATACATTTGAGCTGAGATCTTTGAATATTCAGAAGGCCACTTTTGCTAGATAGTCTGAGGTGACTGAGAACAAGCTACTGTAAGAGAAGCAGCTGGTTTCTCTCCTTTCTTGGCTGTATTTATAAATGCCTCTCAGCTGATGCCGCTGGAGTTGTAGATTAATTGCAGTTATTCCCAGATGTGGGCACCTTATTTTAAAAATTTTGCTTGTTAGGAGCAGAATCAAAGTTAGCCTTTTTGTAGCTCTTCACTTATTAGAGACCTTATTTTAATTAGCCAGATGAATGTTGAAGATCCTTAAGGAAAAAAAAAAAAAGCCAAGAGGGAGAGAAACAAATAAATTTAAGTCAAATCAGTACTCTAAATCTTAGGTGCTTCCTCCTTGGAGATCAGGTCCAGATTGTTTGGTGTGAAGGACAGAAGCTTCTCAGGGTCTCATGGGTCTTATTTCCTGGCTGTTTTACTGGTCCTGTGAAATCACATGGCAGAAAATTTATCACTGTCACTTTTAGTCAGAGCAGGTTGTATCCATGTGCATAAATTAGTCACTATGGGTATTAAATCCTAAAAATTGCCTGGGTCTTAGAAAACATCTATCTAAAGTATAGTCAAATTTCCATCGACCTACTTCTTAAGTTTCATGTAAAACTGATGAATATGGTATAGTAGAAGAGAAAGCTTCTAGCCATGTCAGTAAAACATTGATCCTTATGGAAGTTCTTAGAAATGGGCAAATAATCACTTGTTTACTACTTTTTATTTTATTTATTCATTTATTTTTAGAGAGGGAGAAGGAGGGAGAGAGAGAAGGAGAGAAACATCAGTGTGTGGTTGCCTCTTGTGTGCCCCCTACTGGAGATCTCAACCGCAACCCAGGCATGTGCCCTGACTGGGAATTGAACCCGTGACCCTTTGGTCCACAGGCCCACGCTTAATCCACTGAGCTATACCAGCCAGGGCCTGTTTACTACTTTTTAAATAGAAGTTTCAATATGACCATTAGGGGAAATGGAATAATCTGGACTCTGGTATAAATTAGTTAAATCTCTACAAGCCCCGCCCCTGTTATCAGCATAGGAACTATGTCTTATATAACTTACAGACTGATGACTAATTAACTCACTAGAGATAATCAGTTTGTCTTCCAAATTATGTTAGTTTATAAGTGAACAGTTATTCAAATATATTGAAAGAACTGAGGATACATCCTTCCTCCTCCGCAGAGCATGCTCCCAGGTTGTTTATCTACTTGGGATCTCACCGAAGGTGTGTTTATGCTAGGCTACTTAGACAGTAACTGCTGGGGACACTGAGCAAGACACAGAGGGTACTGCCAAATTTATAAACCTCAAATATACCACAGCATTGTCTATTTTTCCTTGGATTTACATATCATGACCAAAGAGCTTATTCTGGTGATCTATTTGCTTCAGTTTATAGGAATGTTATAACATTTCTGATCATGGAACATTACATTACTATGACTACCTTCTCATTTCTCATTGGGCAAAAGCAGAGTTACTACTTGGGTGACTATAAATACTATTTTCCTTTAGTTATTCAGCCTATTGGAATGTCTATCTACAAGTACTTATCACTTAGTTGAAATGATTTTGTTGTTCCCTGATCTGTAGTGGACTCTAACTTACTGAGGGGAAAGCACTTCTCCACATCCATCTTTCTATCTCCAATTCCAATCTTATAGATAGTGTTCAGGGAATCCATTCATACCTCAATTGAAGTGCTCATTACAATACAAACCAATAATCTATTTTTGGTTTGTACAAGTTAGTTACTGTTTAGACCAGTGTCTTAGTGCAATCATTGACAGTGTTCTTTTTCTTACTCAAAATTATATCCTAATTTAGATGCTAAATTATGGTGACACCATTTATGTATCTTTTTTAACCACTCAGCAAAGCATGGCAAAGTAGATGTCTTATCCATCTGTGTACCCTTAGGACTTAGCATCGGACATAGTGGACACTCAATTAAAATTATGGAATGGTCTTGGAAAGCCAAAAAAAAAAAAAAAACCACTAAGTAATTTTCTACAGATGTACAAATTATCACAAAAGAGGCATCTTTATCATTCATTGAGCTGACAAGAAACGGAGTGCACATTTAAAACAGATGATTTGAAGAAATTTTAATGCATGGACTCTGTACAAAGATGGGAAAAAACATAAGGGAAAATAAAAGTTAGGGAAGTAACATGGCAATCAACAAGGAAGGAGATAAACATGGCTACCTCTGTGCTGATGGCAGGAGGGGTGGAAACAGTTAATTCCTGGGAAGACGGAGCTACATGGAGATTTCACTGTAAGAGCTATGGTCTTCAGGTAGGGATGCAGCCAGCCCAGGTTGATGCAAGGAGATTACATGACTATTCTTACTCTTCTCCCTTTCTTCAGTCTTCTGCCAGATGCTCTCTGTTGGATAAACCCAAAGAGAAACAGCAGGCCAAGGAAGCCTGTTGATTATCATTCATATCAACCTCTTGGAATACTGAGCATAGCAGAGAAGGGTGAAATTGTGTCTTTTGGCATATATAGCACAGCAGTACCATGAGAGAAAAATGAAATGCCATTAGAAATTTGGCACAGGAGTGAAAGATTTTAAAATAACCTCTAAAGTTAAGAGATTTGACAATGCCAAGGGTTATAATATACAGGGCCTGGGATTCCTGGAGGCAGTGTCTACATCCAGCACTTGTAATTGTTAATAAATCCCCACTAGGCTGTAGTGCCTTCAAAACAGACCCTACCAGCACCTGGAAACATAATGGACTATTAAGAATTAATGATTAAGTGAATAAATGGAATAATTTAAGAGAAATTGAGCGTGTTGTGCAATATCAGAGAATATGCAACTGAGCTAAGAAGATTCTTACAACATACGCCACTGTGAAAACAGTTAAATACCTTTTAAAAACTGACTTCATCATAGATTCAGAAAATAACAGTCTTTACTCAGTGCTTGTCCAGTGAAAATAGAGGCTGAGTTCTAATTCAAGTTGTTCTTTGTGGACGGACACTGGGAGAAGGAAGACTTTCTTGTTCACGTCATAGCAGGATATGAACTGTCTTTCAGGACTGACTGCCTTTGCTTGTTCTATTTCCATAATCTACAAACACAATTCTGGTTATTAATTCATTTCAAAAGTAAGTTGAAACTTGGAAAGGGTGTTTTAGATGAGGCAATGGAGTATTCCTGTCACTAGAAAAAGTTGTGCTCCACCATGGCTTACCATCTGATGTATTGCAGTGTTTTAGTTTTAGTTACCAATTCAATATGTGGCGAATGGCATCTTCTGTTATTTCCTCTTCTAGAGCGTTGTTAAGTGTGCCTAACACTTCGCTGGTATGGTCTCAGAAAGCTTTATGGGGATGACAGGGATCATGACAGGGATGTGCTGGCGTAACAGATTACTCCATTACAAGCAATATTACATGAAACTAATTACCAGAGGAGCACCAGGAGGGAGTACTGCTGCTATGTTTTACGATTTAGTCTTACTGAGTACCTAGTCTCCCATAATAGGGCCAAGAGTTGATTGTAATAGTAGTAAAAGTTAAACAATCAGGAACCGACACCTACAACTCACTGAGTAGATATTTTCTAAGCTTTCCCTGGATGAGTCAATGACATTTTATTTTTAACTGGTGTGCTAGTGTCATGTAATCATTAGTTCCGTGGAACACTTTCATATTTTTTATTTGATCTTTTAGAAGCAGGTTAATGACTAGGGGAAGCACACGGGTTCAAATCAAACTACCTATTTTCAAACCCTAGCTCTATCATTTACTCACTATGAAACTTTGGACAATTTTTCTTTTCTACTTGTGCATCAATTTTCTCATCAGTAAAATAAAAATTAACCTTAATATTTCTTCACCAGGTTTTGTGAGAACTAGATGAATCTCTCCGTGTAAAGCACATTGTAAGAACTATATAAGCCTCAGCCTTTGTTAACATTATTTTTAGAACCAACAAGACTTGAACACACTCAGTGCCTCTCTAGTGTGCAACCATAATGCAGCTACGAGCCAGAGCCAGCTCAAGAGTGAAGAAACATCTTGGGAGGTACTGTCTACAGTTTCTTTGTACTGAGGACAGTATAGGGAGTATGTTCATTGCTGCTGTGGTTGTTTTAAAAAAAACTCCTTTATATTTTAAATGCCAAAACATTATTTAAAAATAAATTTTTGGAAACACCAAGTTGTACATTTAAATACAGAGTTTATATTTTTGCAACATTATAAGGGGACATGTTGACCTTTTTACTTTCTGTTTTTATCTCTAGGACTGTTTGACTTGAATCTTGGGAAAATGAACAATTTAGGTTTTCCACTTTTTGGTGTGACTTGGAAATATGAAACAAGACAAAGGGACATATTTACTAAGTCATTTACATACATCAGAAAGATGTACATTTAATTCCACAGTATCAATGGAGTGTTATAAGGAGTTAATGTTCACCTGTATGACTCCCTAAGAAATTGGTGAGTGTTTTCTTGGCTGTGGCGTATCATAGGGGAATGCTTGTCAGAGCTCCTGATTGCTAGCCCTGTGGGAGATCTATGATGCTTGGACTCTCCCTTGCAGGTGAGCTAAGCATCCAAGATTCTACATCATAGATTTGTAAAAGGAGGCACATCAAACTCTCAATCAAAATTGAAGTAGAAATCAGAGAATAAATGCTCTAAGAGATAGAGTGAATGAAAATAATTATGAATAGTTATTTATGAATACAATGACAATATTACATTGATCATTTCATATTCACAGTCTTGTTTAATCATTTCAAGATGCCTGAGGTTTAGGCATCTGCATTTCTTAAACGCAAAATTGAGGGGTAAAGACCATTTATTGACTACAACTGCCTAAATAATTTGGTTAAATAAAAGGTCAGTATGTTTATTCACTGAAAAAGGACGGTTACCCTGGTCTAAGTTGATGATAGTCAAGTGCTACAGCTAGGACTGTCTGATTTCAAATTCCTAATGTACCTAGTTATACTCAGTGAAGAAGCTCTTTTTGGAGCACAGAATTCAGGGTGATTTTCTAAGCATTGGCAATACTGAAATGGACATGGTATAGTCAAGATATTGGCACTAGCTTACTGAAAGCAGGAAAAAAAATCTTGCTTTGTCTCATTTGGTTCCAACACAACCATTTCTGGGATGGCTGGCCGGGACTGGACTCCCCTATATCAAGCAGAAGCACTGATATGCAGCTAATTTCTGACAAGGAGTAACAATACATGAGTTGACAAATAAAACGGAAATATTTGTATTTCTCTGATTGAATAAGTTTGGTCTTTCATTACTCCCGTGGTTGTGGCAGTGCTGGTGTAAACGAACCTATTGCACCGCCAGTGTGTGAAATTGTTAATGTATGACTGACTATGTTACTGGCTTACGTATTTACCATGCTATAATTTTTATTATTTTACAGTGTACTCTCCCTACTTACAGAAAAAATTGCTATAAAACAATATTTTTATGTTATGATATTAGAAGCCTCATACATATAGTAAACAGCCTCTGGTGTTTATTATATATCTAGGTTGCATCATATTCTCTGTGTTTGATTTGATCTTGTGTTGTTTTATAAATTTATTGTAGCCTTAGTGTACGGTGCATATAAAGTCTACAGCAATGTACAGTAATATCCTGTGCCTTCACATGCACTCACACCTTTCTCACTGACACCCAGAGCAACTTCCAGTCCTGCAATCTCCACTCGTGGTATGTGCCCCCTACCAACAGGCGTACCATTTTTTATTTTTTATATCATAGTTTTACCGCACCTTTTCTATGTTTAGATATGTTTAGATATACAATTACTTACAATTGTGTTACAACTGCCTACAGTATTCAGTATACACTATTATGTGTGTAGGTTTGTAGCCTAGAAGCAATGGGCTACTCCACATAGCCTGCGTACATTAGGCTATAGCATCTAGGCTTGTGTGAGTGCACTGTGATGCTCCCACAAGTACAAAATTGCCTAACAATGCATTTCTCAGAATGTATTCCTGTCAGTAAAGAGAGTCAGACTATATATACCAAAACATCTGCTAGAAAACGACATTCGGAATAATGGTGCTAAACTAACAGTAATTCATAGTTAAAAATAAAACAACAGCAATTAAAACCATGAAAGTCTCACCTGGCTGGTGTAGCTCAGTGGATTGAGCGTGGGCTGGGAACCAGAGGGTCCCGGTTCGATTCCCAGTCGGGACACATGCCTGGGTTGCGGGCCAGGTCCCCAGTGAGGGCCACATGAGAGGCAACTACACATTAATGTTTCTCCCTTCCTTCTCTTCTCTCTGAAAATAAATAAATAAAAAATCTTATAAAAAAAAAAAACCATGAAAGTCTCAAGAAAACACTCAAACCGTATTGACAAGATGTCTTCCTAAAATTTTGGGGAATTCCCGAAGTTCACATGCCTTGTAGGAACTTTGTCATGTAGGTTAAAATGTTGCCAAGATTTAACAGTAGATTAATGAAATAGGTTCTTCAGTAAACTCTTATAACATGTAACTTTTTTAGAACTATTCATAACTCATTTAGCAGTTCAAAATAAGTAACTTTCAGTTTCACTTATAAATGTAAACTCATGGTTCACATGAACTCACAGATCACCTGACCCTCTTCGTAAAAATGTGTTTTAATGCCATTGATTTGAGCATAAAATGAGTAAAAATGAATCATACAGACTTTGTAGAGACCTATGATTGCTACAGTGTGCCCTAGGCTACAACGCGCTGAAGATAAATTCAATGAATTTAATGCCAACCCTTGCCAAAGATCACAGAGTAATTTGTCATTTTGAGGTTAGGCAGTTTCACACAAATATGACATTTACTTTGCCTTAGAGTTTGCTTATGATACCAGGTAAGTATAAAATTGGGAGATTACAGAGTTGTCAAAGGGCAACTGAAAACATTGGAGTGATTGCTTTCTATAAAGTGGGTTTGGATGAAACGTCCTGACAAAGGCCAGTCCAGGCTACACTCTTTCCAACCTCTACTCAAATGAAATTGGACCCAGGGTCACTCAGAAGTTCCGCAAGGCCCCATTAAGGATGTCTCACCTGAGCCAGGCTTTCAAGTGCAGGCCCTTGTTAGTGTTTTCACAGCAAGGCCCTGGGCACTCCGAGTGAGGCCGCTGCGGTTCTCAGCACTGCGCCCCTTCTACCCTGCTGCAGCCAACTGCACCGATCGGTCATTTGGGCTCAGCCTCACCACTCAGAAGTTTAATAATTCATTTGGTGGGTGCAAGGTAGAGAAATATTTAAGAAATCTTAGCATTTGGGGAGAATTAAAAAAGACCTACTGATTGTTTATTTGCTTCTGAATGCTGATATTTAATTTGGATATTGAGGAAGATTTACTAGTTCCAAAGTGTTTACAGTACAGAGACTCTTATTGTTTTTTATACTTTGTTTTTTGAAGTAAAATGGCTCTCTCTCTGTGGTCTATCCTAGGATATCACAGGGTATTCATATGTGGCTGGTCATTAAACCATAGACTTAGACTCATTAAACATGGAAAGGTGGTTGCAGACATAGAATTTTCCCCTGCGGAAACTTCTGTCCCAGATATTATGGCTGACAGGGCCAGCTCTCATGATGCAGAGACTTACTTCTGATTCCATTTTCTTAAGTAATATACTTACAAGTATACACATATATGTAGCTGCATTGTCTGGGTTCATTTCTTGGACCTGCTACTAATAAGTGGGGTACTGTGGAGACAAGTAGGTAATCTTCTATGTACTTCATCAATAATCTGAGGGTACAAATAATACTTTCCTTGTATTTCAGGAGACTAATGGCACTACCCCCATTGATTTAATCATATATTTGAATAATTTAAAGCAGTGGGAAGCATATAATAGGCACTTAATGAATGTTAAGTGCCTACTATATGCTTTTGAATAAACATATTTTTATCATTTGTAAATTGCTCTCCTATGTGACCATAAATTTTGCTTGTTTTATTTTTAATATATTTTTATTAAATAGGTAATGCATTAAATTAAAGTAATAAAGAATATATAGTGAAAAGTAAGTTTTTTACCCCCACAATGAACCAATTGCTATTTCATCCAGTGATGTTTTATGCACGAGTCCATGTATTTAAACTTCCATTTAGAACTTTAAAAGAGCATGGTGACTACAAACAGAAAAACATATTCAAAAGGAAAATGGAGTTTTATCTAATTTTTGTTGTTTATAAAAATAATACAGTCATGTTGAAAAACTATTGTTGATGGAATACTTATTAGATAGCAACATTACTCTAATATTTATCAATGGATCACATCATTCAATAATCACAATAGTTCTGTGAGATAGGTGCCATTAGCAACCCAGTTTTAGAGATAAGTCACATTCTAAACATAACTCAGCTGGGATTAAACACTATGCGCTAAAATTCAAGTTTTCAAAATGTATAAGAAATCCACATACATTATATTTCTTTCTTTGAAAGGAGTCATATTTTCCTTTGAAATAAACCTTTGTTTTCTTTTCCTTTTTAAATACCACCTGCTTATTATATTGAAAATAACCCCAACCTAGACTCCTTGTCCAGACTCCAATTTGTTCTGCACTATCAACAGTTCACAAGTTCCAAAATCCCAATTTTACCAAGTCCTTTGTTTATGCAGAAGGCTTCTCTGACTTCCCTCTGGTGGACGAGCAATGATAAACCACATATCCTAACTTCCAAGGTCTTTCCTCATATGACTACATCTAAACTAGCAATCTTATGCCCCATACATGCCTAGTTTGGCTCAATTAATACAGCTTACTCAACAATTTCTTTATCACACAACTACAAAATATATAGTTAAACAGCTCTTAGGATGTGGAATGAAGGAATTTAATCTTTCAGCTTGGATAGTTTGGATGGTGCAAAACAAAGTTTTCTGGCATCATCATCATTTTTTTTTAATTTGGAGATGAATCCCTGCTTGAGGGTTTGAAATAGGAGAAAGCACACATCCTGATTAGACGCATCCTGGGAGCCAGGGCTGTGCCGTGGCTGCATTCCTCTCCAAGCTGATCACCTCTCAGTGTTCAAGTTTAAAATGCGTCTAAGAAACCAGTCCAGCCTTGAATTCCAGGGCCTGAAGTTAAGATTTAACTTACTCCATAGTTTGAAGAGTGGAGGCCAAAGAGCCCATCTTAGGATTCACAAAAAACATCTGCCACCAGAAGATTTCATATAGAAGACTTTTTAAAAGGAATCTCATTACTAATAATTTTTCCTGTTGGAATTTTGGCAAGGGATATAGCACATTTTTTGGAAGGACAGACTGCCTGGCCAGGTAAATAATTTCCTTTCCAGTAAGTCAATACTAGCCTGCCTAAAAACAGAGGAGTTCTATCCATTCCTTTTAAACGAGAATGTGTAGAGATCCCCGAAGGCTTGAATTGTGTTTCATTCATCTCTATCCCCATTGCCAAGTGCATTTTCTGGCAACAGAGAAATGTGTGTCTCTGTTTGTAAATGAATGTGTTCATGGATCGTTTTCCTGTGAAGAGGGCTTTGGGTATCAACCTTTTAGATGTGGGTCTAAGAGGATTGCTCCAAATTTTCTAGCACTAGAGAATTCTATATAATGTAAAAAGATAATTTTTGGCCCCTTAACAAGGCCCAGGGATCTACTGGCCCAGATTTAATTACTTCCAAGGCATGCTGGTGATACAAACACATGTCGTACATAAAGAGCCTTCTCGGATCCCCAGATATTCACCAGTATATTGTAGTGCAGTGCTCTCTGAAGTGTCCTTCTGAGCAGCGGGGCCAATGCACATTGTGTTTACTTTGATCTGTGGTGTCTGTGAGTCATTTTGCTGTGACCTCCCTGTGATCAACCACAACAGAAAAAACTGAGATCATTAGAGGAGCTTCTTAGATCTTAAACAGAACTTGTATTTTTTGATGGGAGGCTTGAGAATTCAGAAATGCAGTGGAAGAAGGGCAGATAGTGTTGAGAGAAGTTCCAAGGAAGAAATTAGTAGAACGAGGTAAAATAATGACACAGGAGAATTTGTGTTCAGTCAATGTTTCCTATCTCCTTTCTCTGTTTTCTGTCAGACTCAGTGGTACCTAAGGTACCATTCCGTTGGTACCTAAGGAAGTCAGGAATTTCCTTCTATTTTTCTATTTAAGCTTTTCCTCAGGAAATAGTAAAATAACTCCATGGTAGAGTAATAATAATCTATTTCCTCTCCAAAGATGTTTTCATATTAATTGGAGAGAAACTTAGGATAGTTGAAGAAATAAAATGCTCCATATAATGTTTCAGACAACAGTGAAGTAAGTGCGGAGGGATTTTAGTGCGCATGAAGAGAGACACGACCCAAGCACAGTTAAAGTGACAACACCGTAGGCAATCTCCTATTGGTAATTGTAGAAGCTGAGAGCCGCCTTTCACAGCTTCATCAGATTTCAGAGAGTTGGAAACAGTTCTGGTTGGTTCATGCTTTTTTTCCTGACCTGTACTGCAAAGATTAGCCAAGATGATTATCACCTCTGAATTCAAATACTTTCATAAGGTTGACACAATTTAAAAAGTTTAATAGTACAAAGTTGAACAATTGATCTTGATTAGCTCAGCTGACTCCCTCCGATGCTCTGCCATCTTATCTACATCCAATGGCACTTTGTTTATATTGTATTTTGTGAAGCGCTTCATGCTTAAATTGTTCTCCGTTTTCTTCTTACCTAATCTATTAAGCCTTTGTGTTTTTTTGAGGACAGGGGTCACACTATTTTCATCTCTGTATCTCCAAGGATGATACTGACCAGAACATAGGAGTTGTTCAGTAAATGTTTTAACAAGTGAATGAATGATCCCTTCTCATGGGTGAGCTACTATCCTGGGGGAAAAGTGATTAAAAAAAATAGCTCAAAACTCCTTTAGCATGTATATAACTGCATCTTTGGACAAGCATAACGCATCAGGAGCTATACATACAAAGAAATTTGTTTTTATCCCTTAGAGACTTTTAAAATTCTTTTGGGCTCTATTTCTTCCTCTGGTCCATTAAATTCTAGTTACCTGAAAATAAGGTATTATTCTACATCTACAGTTGGCTAATAGAATGTTCATACTTGTGTAATGTCAGACTTCAAACTTTTTTTCCCATTGATATTAGAGGCTTCTTCACAGGCCTGCTCTGGGGGGGGGGGGGGTGAGAATGAGAGAATGGGGGCCGCTGGGGTTGCTGGGGCAGGGAGTCACTTTGGAGGCCTATGGGTACAGCTGAGTTGTGTCTCATGAAAGACATTGGCATTTTGGAAAAGACACTAAGGTCTCACAAATTAATTCCAATCTTGTGCATTTTTACAATAGCTTATGTATGTATGAGGCTAAGGAAAGTTCTCATTCACTATTAATTCAGATACTGAATGATGGTTACTAGGGGTAAACAATCAACCTGTCATCTGAGCCTGTTGTACAGAGCTAAGCTTTTTATTATTGTTGTTATTCTTCTTTTATTATTATGTGGAGTGGTTTCCCTCATGGCCTTCAGTATGGCAGAAATCAACAGTAGCATGTGGGGTTCAGGCCCGGTGGAGAGGGATAAGCTCTGGGGATTTAGCTCTGAGGAGCCAGGAGGCCTTTTCACTGCTCCCGTAGCTCTTCCTGAGGAAAATCTGTAAGACCCGTAGTCAAAAGGGAGAAGCTGCTCTATGGCTTGCTAAAGTGAAGTCCATCCTGAGGACCTCAGGCACCTGTCAGGCATCTTTCCTGGGCCCTGCCACACTTCACAGACAGAGCAGGGAACCTGGGTTTCCTACCCCAGAGCTGTCACCCTAGTACCTGGTGGTATTCTGTGTTTATGGCGTCCTTGTGGAAACTTTTTCCCAGGGGAATGTGAGAGGTTTATAATTTGACACCCTCTCTATGAAAAAGTCAGGACTGGGCAGGAAGCTCACTTGCTTTTCTGTACAGAATACATGCCTGTCACAGGTACTGATTCCAACCTTCTGTCCTGCTTTCCTCAGTTCCTCTCTGGCTTAGTGAGGCAGTGACAACCTATAACTCAAACCAGAAGAGTTCTGTCCCAAGTAAAAACAGCCATTTCCCCTCAGCATTGAAGGTGGCACCTTTGAAAAGCTTTTACATTGATTAGGTTGAGTAATATTCACTCACCACATGCATCACTATCATCTTCATTACTTTCTCTTGTGGGAGCCCATATGGCTCAAAAAGCTTTCTCTGGGTATCCCCTTTTTAGTCATATTTTATTTCACAAGATTGACTTTTAGAGCTACCATTAAGTAGTGGCAAGATCTTGGTCTGTCATAAGCCTCAGTTTTTGTTCTGCAAAACTGATGATAACAATAGTACCAAAATCATGAGGTTGTTGCAAGAATTAAATGAGACTAAGCATTCAATGTATTAAACTGATACATAGCAGGGCAAATTGTAAAAATTATTATTACAATTCTGATTATGTCCGACAAGTTTAACTTGGCTGTTTCAAAGTTATCTACCATTTGTAACTGAAAAGAGTACTTAAAATATAATCCTTGTCTTCCAGAAACACACACACATATATATGACACATTATATATGTATATATGTACATAGAAATAAAAACAAAAACTGAAAATATATAGGTCAACCTGTGAACAGAGGCTATCTCTTTTGTAGGATTACAGGTGTTTATATTTACCTTATTTTCGCTTACTTAAATTTACATATTTTTCTAAAGTTACTTAATAAAATAATTTCCATAATACAGTGTTATGCTTTTTTAACTTTAATTGTTTAGGTCGAGAGTTTCTAGGAGCAGATTCCTTGGTCAAGGACTGTTCTAACTCTGGTCAGTGTATTCTATGGGGTGAGCGCTACAAAGGATTCTGTGCTGAGGGTCTAATTGAGTCAACAAGGTCATAAAAAATGCAGGGGCAGGGTGAAAGGGCACTGCCACCCATTGCCTGACTTTATGTGGAAAAATCAGTGTACTCTTGGTGATACTTTGTTCACTGTTGAACTAGCCATGGCTTTGTTTCCTTAACAGGAAACACTAGTCAGCGGCCAGCAAGTGCAGGTCTGATCTTACTTCAGAGTCAGATAGAAGCCTACATACATCTCCTTCTCCAGATCTCTGAATGTTGTAATTAGAGATCCCATTAGAAGTTTGCAGAGCTTGACAGATTTATCAGTCTACAAGACAGCAGACAATTTTTTTTTATTTATGCTCTTATCTTTAGCTCTTAACACAGTCACATGTATGTATTGTAACAGGAATCGAATAAAATGTATTAGATAAAAGAACAAACTACTCTTCCATGTATCTGTGTACATGAGCTCATCATGTTTCTTCCAGAAGCAGACTTGGGTGGAGGAGAGTTGAAGGGAACCTGGACAAGAAGTGGAATATGCACGTGTTGCTGTGGGAGGGGATGGCAAGTAGTGACTGAAGGGGGTGTAAGGCACATGTGTGAAAAGAGCAATGCCAGTGAAACTCAAACAAGCCCTCTATAACTCACACGTGCATAAGGCTGGCTCTTTATTGTCGTTGTCTATTGGTAGCAAGCAATAGATAATGATTCCCTTAACTTAAGAGGGAAAATAAGGGATTTGCTAGAAACGAGAAAGGTTCACCAAAGAAGGTTTGAAGTCAAGAGAAAGCAGAGGCCAGAATGATCCCCAAGATGGTGAAAACTAGCTGGCAATCTTGGCAGTGATATGCATCTGGGATGAATCTGCTCATTTTGTTTTGTCCACTAGCCCTCAAGACTCCAAATCCAGTGAAAGTGTGACATTGGCCTAGTTTAGGTCCTGTGCACGTCCATGGTCCATGGCAGGGAAGAACAGAGAGCTTGGCTGGTGGTTCTCCAGAGAGTATGCCATGGGACAAGGGTGGACCTTTTACCGGAGCAAAATTTGAGTTTTAGCATTGAGAGAGAAAAAGTCGTTCTGTGGCAAAACGACCAGTAACCATTAAACCAGTCTTTTCTCTTCAGTTGTGTAATTTAGTCTCCATTTGTTCTGTCTTTTGAAAATTGACATAGGAATACCTGTCCCTTTGTAACTCCTGGTTTGGTCTGAGGTCAAGAAAGATAATGAGTTTTCCAGAAAGGTTGTATTTAGTAAATACAAAGGTGGAGATCACACCCTGCAAAACAAGATAAAATAAAAACAATCACTGTTCTCTCTAGAGTTTAGGATCTGAAATAAAATGAATGTTTATTTACCCAATCTAGTAAATAAAAGGATACTCTCTAATGACCCAACAATTATATTTTACTAATTTGTCCTTTGGCAGATTAAAACAGATATAAGTGCAGGCAGAATCTTAATTCATTGCTCAGGATGACAGGCTGCTCATCCTGAGACCATGGCTATTAGCTGTCTCTCTCTCTCTCTCACATGTATATATGCGTATAAATACTCTATTTTCTTAAACGTGATCGAGGACATTTATGATTTAATTTTAGTCTTACAAGGGAGGAAATCTCTAAATTCAAAAGAGTTGCTACCTGGTAGAAGCTACGCTCCTAAACCTCTCCACTGTTATTTAAAGGGACCCATAATGATTTAATGTCGATCCTGGTATCTTTCAAAGGAGCTCCCCCAGAAGGGTCTGGTTCAAATGCGGAAGAACATCATTTTATAGGCTGTTTTGAAACAGGTTTTTTTTTTTTTAATGTTTGTTTGTATTTGTTTTTTAAAAATAAGAATCCTGGATAGAAGTTTTGCTCAGAGGTCACAGTTATGCTCAGGAATTGAGAAACAGAGGCTTTAAATCTTTCTGAAGCTTATTCTGTTTTTGATAGCAATCTCTGTGTGTTTGGATCTTTTAAAGAAAGAAAAAATAGCCAGTTATTTTTTGAATTTTACCCCTAACAGTATGCTTCTGAGATTTTTTATATCAATAAGTATGGTTTACCTTATTCTTTTATCTATTGAATAACATTTTATATTTGGATGTGCCATAATTTGTTTTACAAGTCTAGCTTTGATAGACAAATTGTTTCTCAGTTATCATTATTATAAATAATCATAAAATGAATTTCTTCTATACACCTCTTTGTGCATATGCGTAAATTCTTCTCAGGGTAAATGTGTGTCACACACACAGTGCTTGATCAGTCTCACATTCATGTTTGTGAATGCACAATCAATTTTCTCAACACCATTCCTGAGTTGTTCATCTTCTCTTCACTGAACTGAAGTTCAGTCAATACTGTATACTAAAATCACATATGTGGCTACACTTCCCCATATTCATGTACATTGTCTAGCTTGGTCTATAGTTCTATGTGTCTATTTCAATATTGTATTATTTTTATTATTGTAATTTATAGTGTCATAATTTTAAAACTCTTTTCATTACTTTTGTACATGAAAAATGCTATAGGGATTCTGATTAGAACTACATTTTTAGATAAGTTTGGGAAAAACTGCCATCTTTCTCATATTGCCTTTACATTAAAATATTTCCATTTATTTGAACCTTCCTTTACAGCCTACAGTATATATTATAGCAATTGTAATTCAGTATCTACATGTTCATTGTTAATATAGAAATGGGGGTGCTTTTTTGTATTGATCTTATCTCTTGTCAGTCTGCTGAACTCACTTATTAACTCTATGGTTTTCTTGTTTTCTGCATGGGCAATGATTTCATCTGCAAATAGAGACAGTTCCATTTTTTTTCTTTCTGATCTGCATGCTTTTTATTTTTTCTTGCTTTGTTGTAGTGACTAACATATCCAATGCTGTGTTGAATAAGAGTAATGAAAGAAATCTTTGCCTTGTTCCTGGTCTCACAGAGAAAACATTCAGTCTTTTAAGGTTATTTGTGTTAACTGTAGATTATCTTTCAGATGCTCTTTATCAAATTGAGAAAGTCCTCCTCTATTCCTCATTTTCTGAGAGTTTTTATTATGAACATATTATTAAAAGGTTTTTCTGCATCCATTGATATGATCATATGATTTTTCTTCTTCAGTCTGTTGATTTGGTGAACTACACTGATTGGTTTTCAGATGTTGAACCAGCCTTGCATACACAGAGTAAATACTAGGTCATGGTGCATAACTCTTTTCTTTATATATTATTGGACTAATTGCTGATATTGTGTTAAGAATTTTTGTATCAAAGTTCATGAGAGATATGTGTGTGTGTGTGTTTATATTAGCTTCTCAGCATTACGTAAGGGGAATGGGAGAGTTCTCTGAAGAGCTGATGTTCAAGCTAAGACTTGAATGATGACAAAAGACTGACTTAGAGGAAATTTGTATAAGACCAGTCCAGACATAGAGCAACAAGGGCAAAAAGGGCAGCAGGAATGAATATAGATCATTCAAAGAAAAGAAGGAAGGTCAGTGTACTTGGAGCACAGTGCCTGATGCAGGATGACATGAGGAGTAGGACAGCTCATGAAGAGACTTGCAGGATAACTTCCTTCTTCTTTCTCTCTTCCTTCCTTCCATCCTTCCTTCCTTCCTTCCTTCCTCTCCCTCCCTCTCTCTCTTTCTTCCTTTCTTTTTACCTTAGAGAATGCAAGATAATGAATAAAGTGATCTGATATACTGTTAAAAACATCCCTCTGGCTGTTATATGAAGAACTGGCTGTTAGAGAGTGAAAGGCATAAGGGAGCAAGACAACAAGTTGGAAGACGCTGCAGTGCTAAAAAGGGATGGATATGCTGGAGCAGGTGAGGTCGTCCTCATAGTTGAGGAATAAGAAACACAATGAGGTTCTAAGTCTTAGTCTACAAAAACCACCTTCTACCAAATGAAATCAGGTTTCCCTTAGAAATGGTTTAGTCCAGGGTTGGAATATCAAAAATACAAGGTGAACCTGGAATACCTTGTGGTATAAATTAAGAATATGCTCAAAAAATGATAGGAATATGTCAGGAAGACATAGAGAAGCCATCTTAAAATGGCTCACATTGGCCAATCCTAGTACACTTTGAGCATCAAAACAAATGAAGAACCATATGAAGTACAAATGAAGTACTATAATACAATGAATAAAATGATAATACACAAATTCATTGTGTACATAATAAAATATTGAGTAAATAAAGAAGGAAAAAGAAGTTATTTTGAAGAGAATCCTAAGCAATAAGCAAATTTGTTGTATGTCATAATTTTCCCACTGTTATGAAATGTTAGCAGGAAGATTGCATGGCAACAAACTTTTAGCTTTTCCTTTTCTTTCCACTTCTCCTTGACAGAGAGAAAGAGAGAAATATTTATTCCCTGAGAAATAGTTTCCACATGCAAAAAGTTTTCAATTATTAAAGTTTTTAAATAAGTTCCAGTAAATAGCAATAATTATCACTTATGTTTAAATTTAAAAAACAGTCTCATTATGGCCTTGTTTGTCTTTTCAAATGAGTTGATTATCAAAATAAAGTTGTTTCTAGTTGAGCTGGAAGTAGGCTTCCAATATTGAATTTATTGACAAAAATCTATAAAGATCACCTAATTTTGCTTAATGTACTTTTGCACTTTTGATGACCACAAGAAATAACTTGTCAGGGCTGAAGTTAAAGAGGCAAAATTCTGTAATAAGTTTTTGTTATTATAAATTATTTTGTATTATTATGTGTGTTGTTCATTTCATTGTATCTTTGTATCATTGTATCATCTCATTATATCATCGTATAAAATTAATTTTCTTAAAATATTTAAAACAAATGAGTGTCTGTTGCTACCATAGGAGTTCCTAATGAATAATTTACTATAATTATGCTAGTATTAATTTATAATTTTTTAACAAGAATTCCCCATTTAACAAGTAATAGCATAAATGGTCTGCCCAAGCAAAGAGAGGTAGTAATAATAATAAAATGACAGCCAAAAAAAGCTTATGCTAATTTAAAGTTTTCTATTCAATGAATATATTACGTATATCTAAAATGATCATTTACAAGAAGCACCTAATAAAGCAAGTCATTCAGAACTGCGGCTGAATTTTGACTGAGCTCTGCGGGATTCCACAAGGGAAGCAGCCTGCTGAGCCACAGCACTTTTCTCTATTTCACCACTGACTTTTCCATTCTTTACTAGTATTTTTCAAACTTTTCAGTCTTTTCACACTTTTGCATTAGGAAAAATAATTTGTAAAATTATTCCAAACTATTTAGAATCCTTGTTACATCACTTAATTATTTTCTACATTTTAGAAACTGTTCCTCACATGCCATTATCTGAGAAAAGTATTTCAAGAGGACTGTAAATTCAGCATACGTATATGGCAAGTGTATTGTATTCCTTGTTTTCTTTGTTTTCACACTTCTGTGCTGATGGTGAAATAAATAAGTTGATGGATCAGAAAGTGTGGACAAAACTTTATTGGAGTAACTTATTTATTGATAGGCTAGCCTCGGTACCTAGCTGTTTGTTATTGTGTTAAAAGGCATTATTTTACCTCAAGGGAAAATCCTTATTGCAAGAGAAATTGAATATTTTTGAAAATACAGAAAAATAGTGCTATAATAGCAGTTTTCAAAAATGTTAGAATAGATTACTTCCAAAAAGAAATCATTAAAATGCAGATTTAAGAGGCAGAGTTTCAAGAGATCTGGAAACTTCATTTTGTATATAAAATAAATGTAAAAAATAAATGGGTTGGACTAAATGTTCTCTTGGCCTCTTTAAACTCGATTGTTCTAAGATCATTGGCATTTCTAATTTCAAAATTTATATTTCTTGTTAAATTTTAAAATTATTTTGCTTAAGCTTAGGAGCAATTATTCATTTGATGACCACGATTTGATAAAGTTAATTAAATGGAGGGAACTTTATGGAAAATCTGTTATAAGCAAGGAATAGTAAGGAAATATCCTTATGGATCAAGTCCATTATATTGTTGCATCTAAATTACTGGATTTGGACAAGGTCTCAGATAATATTTCATCTAGAAAACCTTCTTGCTAGTTTTGAGAGCTTACCTGTGTTCTTTCAGGAAGTGTTGGTCTCCATAACTCAGAGTTGGACTCTTCTGCCTTTGGTGCCAGGGCCACCGCTCACATATTTGTAATTGAAACACTAGGTCTTCTCCAAACACTAGGAATCCAACTAAAATAAATCGCCATAGTGATTAAAAAAAATGGAAAGGATGTTCCAGTGAGAATCTCGTTAATAGGTCAAGCTCCACAGAGCAACATTTTGTGGTCAGTTATTTACCTCCAGGAAATTAATTAACAGCTGTTCTAATACCTAGAGGTTGTTTTATAAAATGCCCAAGAGAATTAAAAAAACTGAATTAAGAAAAA
>PVJI01020988.1:0-28010 GCA_004026765.1 Micronycteris hirsuta | reverse complement strand
TTTATTGGACCTACAAGGGTGCCCACTTTGAGTCGCTCTCCATGGTAGTTCTTGTGTTTGAAATGGAGAAGCTTTTAAGTGGGGGCATCGTCTGATAGGACGGCTCTACTCTTCTATCTGGGGAAGTGTGTCACATCCACGGTCACCCTACACCTCTCAGTGTAACCTCAACCTTTCGGAAATAATTGCTCTTGCCAGTTCCTGTCAAAAGGTGTCTATGGAATTAATTAAGCCAGTCCAGGAAGAACAGTGCTTCAATTTGTCTGTCTCCAGGCCATGGAAGAAAACGATTTCTGTCGAGATACCATAGTTAACATATGATATTTTGATTAATTTTAAGATAAACAAATGCTGTGCTCCAAATGTTGAACATTTACTTATGAATTTACACAGGTATACTCTTGAATGTCAAAATATGGCGAGCACCTCATGTGGCTAAATATTTTGATGACCAAGCTTTCTGGGAGGTAAGATTTTTTTTAACTTATTAATGTCATAGATTTTTGAGTGAATGAACTTAAAAAGATATCTGGGCCCACATGTTCATTTGGTGTTTATGAGAGTAAAGTAAAAACACATGAATATGAAGTGAAGACCACGGGAGGAGGAGCAAATCCACAATGTGCATGTGTGTGTGGGGGGGTGGCATTTCCCTGATGCCTCAAAGTCATGGAGGCCAGGGATAAGAGAACTGACTCTTGCCACACTTCTCTCCACCTGGAGTCGTCGAAGTGGGCAAATAGTTTGATGCGAAGGTGCTGGAATCCTGAATGCAAGAGCCAGAGGACCGCCGAGGCCAGCAGGTCTAATCCCCTCATCTGACAGATGCTCAGAGTAGAGCCAGGACTGACCAAGTTCTCATGGAGCAGCGGAACTGAATCTAGAACACCTCTTATAAATTATAGCTGGTGGGCACAAGGGAACTTGTAGTACAGAAGTCGGGGGTCATTTAGCCCAGGGACACAGAGCTCAAACAAGTCACCTGGCTCGAGAGTGTCTTGTTACGTTGTAGCATTTGTTGTCATGACTGGACTGGACACGGTCACCCCACTGCCCTCCTTTCTTTGACCTACACTCGTAGTTCACCAAGCACTCTGATGTCACTCCCGGTAATCTCCCAATCAAAGCTGAGGTTGGCTGGGCGAGCAGGGATCTCTACTGCCTGTTACAAATGGGAAGCTGGGGCCAAGAGAGGTCAGGCTAATGCCCAGCATCATACTTTGTGGGTGGCAGAGGCACGAGCCGGAAGCAGGCCTTCGGAGTCCCAGGCCACTCTGTACTCTACCCTCATGCTGGCACACTGAGCACTAAAGGGACAGAGAGCCATCTTTACCGTGGGTCTTGGCATTCGGGCCTGTGGGGGCAGAACAGAGAGAGCCTGTCTCTTCTCTACTCTTTTGTCTCCTTCCTCTTCTTCGAACAGCTTTGTGAGGTATAAAAGGCAATGAACTATACATATTTCAAGTCTACAACTTGATACATTTAGATCTATTCTACACCCAGGAAAGCCATTATGACAACCAAGATAACAAGCACATCCACCACCACAAGGCATTTCCTCTTGTCTCTTTGGAACTACTCCCTTCCTACCCCGCCCCATCCCACCCCCGGCAACCACTGCCCCGCTGTCCGTCTCTATAGACTAGTTTGCATTTTCTACAAATTTATATAAATGGAACCACTTTGTCTATACTCTTCTTCATCTGGCTTCTTTCACTCTGCACTGTTCTGGGAGGCATCCACGTTGTTGTGTGTACCCCGCCTCCTCTTGCACCAGCTCCTCTCTTGAGTCGTGGGCTCTGGCGTTCCCCAGCAGGCGGTCTCTCCCAATGCCCTGCAAGTGTTCTCACCCTTCTAGCAGAGACGCAGGGTCATTTAGTGAAAGGTCTCAGAAAACTGGTTTAATCCGCCCATTCGCTCCACAAGTATTTACTGAGCAACTATTATATAAATACCAAGCACTCTGCTAACCAACCAGGGATACCACAATCAGAACAAATATCCAGCTCAGTTACTTGAGTTGCGATACATATTTGCTGAATAAATGAAGGAAATCTGGGGCACCCCACCTAACACTAGCCACTGCAGTAGCAGAGAATGTACCAGAAATGAGCAGTCCTGGATTCCAGCCACCGCTCTACAAGGTATCAAGGAGGCAAGTTCCTCACCCTCTCTCACTGGTAAAATAAGAATAGTAATCTTTGTTCTACCTCACTGGCTTGTTTGAAGATCAAATGAGATAATAACATCTATAACTACAATATGCTGGGCAAATTGCAAACCACCATGGGAATGCAAAACTTTATTACTAGGTGTTCAGCCAAATGGAAGGCAGGTGTGAGCATATTAGCTACCATTATTTTTCGGAAGCCTGCTGTTTCCAGTTTTGTCCTAGATGCTTTTAACATTCTCTGAAATTATCTTTGCAACGACCCTGCACAAGAGTAAGTGTTTCCATCTTAAAGACCAGGTGTGACTTGTCTGGAATGACAGAGGTAGTAAGGGCAAGGGGAGGAATTTGGATTGGTACCCATTCGGCCCCAAGGACACAGCCTGTGTGGGGGAGGAGGGGGACCCCTACTGGAGAACGATTTCTCCCCCCCCCCCAATCTTCGGATTTCCTTTCTTACAGCTCAGTGTAAGCTTTTATCCAGCAGCCTAGCACTTCCATTGTCCACTTGAAAAGCCAAATAGCCATTAAAGAAGACAGAATTTAAAAGTTCCAAAGTTGATAAATCCAGGAGTCATCTTTTTTTTTTGTAAACCATCCAGAAACACACTTTAAGCATTACTGCATGCCTTTATTGCATTTTATAGAACCGGACTTCTTCTGGGGGCGGAAGGGACACACCCATCCCTGGTTGTCCAGGCCATGCCTGGCACTCGCCGGGATGGGGACCCATCTCACCCTCGGACGATTCTGGTGAGAGGCACTTGTTCTTCCCTGATCCCATCCGATGTGTTACCTAAAACGTGGCAGAACCCTTGTGTGAAGCACTGGAGAGACACCTCCATGTAAAACAGAGTCGTAGGTCTCCAGGAGCTGCATCCGTTCATTCTCTGTCTTCCTGTAGATTGCAATGATCCTAACCCATGTGCTGATTTACATAAATGCAGTTTACAACACAATTTTTCCTGTGCTTTCACTAACAGAATAAGTTGCTTCCTACAACTCTTTGTTTCAGTTTAATAAACCAGGGATTTTATTTCTTGCTTTCCGAGAGCACAAGGGCCCACTGATACCCACTTATGAAAATTAATTCCACAGCGAACCTTTCTGAAGAGAGAAACTGTTTTTGCAGGACTACCATGGCTAAGCCTCTGCTCCGAGTATTGTGTGGGGGCATAAATAGAGAAACTAGGGTTTCAACCACTTTGAAGGACTGGCTCTTTCCATGTGCGCAGCTCTTCCTATTAAGTCCTGAAAGAGTGATTCTTGCAGCAGCTGCTCGAAGAATCGGGAGGCGGAGGTCATGAGTTTGGGGAGGTCAGGGAAAATGGGGCACTGGGAGTTGTGTCGGATTTGGCCAAGCGACAGGAAGTGAAAGGCATTGCGAGGGGAATGTTGAGAGCAAGAACAGGAGAGGAAGCAACCTAGCTCAGCAGAGAGCGGGCGAAGGGAAGGAGGAAAGGTCGGCTAGAGCCCCTTGAGGCATCCTGCGGGCAACTGGAAGCTCCCAAAGGTTTCCGTGGGGGAAATTATGCAGTAACGTGAATGTTCTAGAGTTGAGTGCAAGGATAGGATGGAGCACAGGAGGTGGACTCTGAAATGACTGCGATGTGCCCATGATCCTCCTCCACTGGCGTCTGAATCAGTATTTGCAGTTTCTTTTTAAAATAATGTTATTGCCAAGAAATATAAACACCACCACTGTTTTGGCACAAAAACATGACAAAAATGTGTTAAGAGTGCCTCCTGCTGTTTTATGCAAAATTCTCGAAACTGAGGCTTGTCACCCTGGCGTCACCCCTGCTTCTGATGGAACATAAATGTTCTACACACAGTAAGGGCCCAACATATGCTTGTTCAGTCAAAATGAGAGCTCACTCTTCAAGCAGAGCAGGAAAACCGATGAGGACCCTGCCAATGACTCCTTCCCTCTTGCAGAGGCCCAGTGCAGAGGATTGTTCTGGAAGGCAGATCTGAATTCTAGTCCTAGCTCACCCCTGGTAGGCCGGTGCCCGCAGGCAAGTCACTTTCCTTCTCTGGGGCTCTGCTGCCTCATTTGTACAATGAGATCAAAGTCCACATGCTGGATTCAGACAGATCTGGGTACTGCCACCTCTAGCTCTGTGATCTCTCGGAGCTTCCATCATCCCATCTCTGACATGGAGGTAATGATAGTAATGTCTCACTAGATTGGGGTAAGGATTTAAAGGAGACGATGTGTGTGAAATGTTAGCACACTGATCCATAGAAAACACCCCACTCATGTTAGCTACTCTGAGGTCCAATTCTAGAACTCTCCGATCCAACTTCATGAGCAGTGATGTTGTAATACGGCGTAACTGAAGAAAGAATTCAGGGTATATTCAGCTTGCAGAAGACCCAAAGGAGACCTAAGAGCAGTCTTCATACACTTAGAAAACTGTCATGTAGAAGAAAAAAAGATTTTTTTTCCATGCTTCTCCAAAGAATGTACCCAAGCCCAGTGGGTGATGTGGTATAAATGAGCAATTTGAACTGTCTGGGAAACAGAGTGAACTCCTTTAAATGGTAGTGAGTCCATCATCGCCGGAGGTGTTCAAATAAAGCCAGATGACTATTTAGCAGTGATCCATGTGAAGAGCTATACAAAGTGAGATCTATCTAGGAGCTCTTCCAGTTCAGATTTTATGAGACATGTGTCTCAATGTAAATTTCAAAACATCATGCCAGAGTCAATATGTGCACAACTTTTAAGAGTAGAAGGTTCATCTGTAATAAAATGTTTGCTTTGCTTTTACAGTTTCCTCATTTGGCTGTTGGATTTTAAGCAAAAGCATCCAAGAAAAACAAGGCCTGTTCCAAGACACGAGCGCGTCCTTCCACTGTTGCCCACATTTGCGTGTGTGTGTGTGCGTGCACGCGCAACACACACTCGTTACTGCAGTCTCCTCATGTATAACAAAATAAAGTCAGAGACAGATTTGGTATTTAAAATAAAGGACTAAAAACTTGTCTAAGTGGCAATTTCATAAGTTTTAAACGAATGGTTTCATTAAAAATGCTACCAGTATTTCCTTGGGTACGGGCAACATAAAATTAAGATTTTGGTTAAATTTTCACAATTCTTAAGATTTTTTTTTCATGCTTAATAAAGTATCCTACCCAGTTCACTCTTGTCTACACCAGCAGAGCAGATAAAAAGTAGGGAAATTAAGCCCTGGCTGGTGTAGCTCAGTGGATTGAGCGCCGGCTGCGAACCAAAGGGTCGCCAGTTCGATTCCCAGTCAGGGCACATGCCTGGGTTGCAGGCCACATGAGATGCAACCACACATTGATGTTTCTCCCCATCCCCTTCTGTCTAAAAATAAATAAATAAAATCTTTAAAATAAAATTAAAAAAGTAGGGAAATTAAGAACTTTTTTAAAGATTTTATTTTTAGAGAGGGGAAGGGAGAAAGAGGAAGAGAAACATCAATGTGTGGGTGCCTCTTGTGCACCCCCTACTGGGGACCTGGCCTGCAACCCAGGCATGTGACGACTGGGAATCAAACTGGCAACCCTTTGGTTCACCGGCCAGCACTCAATCCACTGAGCCACACCAGCCAGGGCAAAATTAAGAACTCATTTATATTTAGTCCTGGCAGACATCATGCTTTTATTTCAGCAATTTTTAAGGTAGTTCTTATTCCCTGAGCACATTTGGAATTTAACTGTGGGGAAAGACGCTGTGGTCAGCTGCAGAGGCACACTGCCTCAACATTAAAAAACTAGTTCCGTGACCTTACGGAAATCATTTAAATGTCCATGGTCTCTCATCTGTAAAAAGAGAAGGTGGGCTTCAGCCTCTAAGACCCCCTCCAATTCTCACATCCTACGGATCTAAAAACTCCCCATGACTGACTTCCGTGGAATGACAGCAACAGCATCTCTCCAAGTGTCCAGATGACCAGGCCGTGTTCAAAACTTACTGCATACAGGGAGATAGCTATGGTTGGCAAGGGAAAGAGATGTAAGTCATCTGAGAGATATTTTGTGTTTAATGAAGGGCTAATTGCAGTAAGTTTTATGAAAGAAAACATTTCAAGCTGTAAGTCTGAAGAACACATATTCCATAGTTAGCCAGTTCCTTAAAAAAAAAAAAAAATCCCAGAGTTCCAAAGAGGAACACACTATGAGAATTCCCAGTAGTTTATATTTTGAGCTTAGTGGTCAGTACAGAGATACAATGAAACATGGAATCCAACTTATTATCAAACCAACAAAATTTGTCACCTGAGTACAGTGTCAAGTCCTTACGCTTTTCTTCTTTCCGTCAATGGTGGATGTGGAGTGACTGCTTGTTCCCATCAGAACCATGTGTCACAGCTGAGTTATTAACACCTGCCCCACCCTCGCCAGATCAGTGGCACAGAAGGGACACTTTTGAGGAGACTGGTGGCTGGATCGGAGCTGTTCTCTCCCAACATGCTCACTCACCTGCTGGGAGACCTTAACAGCTACTTACACTGAAATGTTTTCAGAATTTTGGGCACAACTAAAACACAAAGTATAGTGAGAAGGAATTCTGACCACTGACATCTGTAATAGTGCAAACAATTAAAAAACAGACTCCTGACCACTGAATAATTTTTAAAAACAAGAAAATGTTTGTATTTCACTTAATATCTGACACAGAAGAGCCCACATTTACATAAACACACATTTTCAGAGCACTTTTGGACCTTGGCTATGACAAATACTCATATAAGGCATATCCACAATTTCTTTTGTAATTTATTTTTATTTTTACAAATTATACCATGATAAAACAATAAAAATTACTCATGTGAAATATTTTTCAACATTTTATAAGTTACTCAAATGCATACCACAATAGATTTTTGTTGTTATTTAAATAGGGATCTCTCATGATTTTAGTATCACACAGATTTAAGCTGAGACTACACTCAGAAATAAGTTTAGGAAATGGCAATACAAAAAATTGGGAGTGAGTAGTAAAAAAAAAACGAAAACAAGAATAAAAACACCATGCAGGGCCACGGTACAGCAGCAGTCACCAGATGTCCTCACTGCCACAGGTCTTCCGTGCGGCCAAACTTAAAAACCAGTCCTCTGTGAACAAAACAGAAACATCACGTGACTCGCTAAGTTTGGAAAAAGACACGTGAGATTTGGACGCATGGGAAAAGAGCAAGGAGGAAGAACTGATGAGTTATATGAAAACAACCAGGGAACGTATTCAAACAGAAACACTCTAAGGCAGTAAATTCTCCTACTGCGCCCAGCTGCGCTATTTATCACCAGCTTCCCCACCACATCCTTAACTGGGAAAATGGGGGACATATGTCACCCTTAAAAAGTTAATCAATGCTTAGTATGGAACCATTATATGTCTGATTTTTATCAAATTCATTTGAGAAACCTTTTCTGAGTATCAGGGTGCTAGGTGCTAGGGCTGTAAAGGTAAGAATAAATACAGTCCCTGCCCTGAAGCTGCTCACGTTCTTGATGACACAATGTGGTAAGTATTGGGGGGAAAAAGAGGTATACATACCAAATGTTAAGGGAGCACAGAAACAGAGAATTCATCCTGTCTGAATGTGTTAGAAAAGGATTTACAGAGATGGCAATAGGTAATAAAAGACAAACGCTGGCGAAGCAGAAGTTCACATGGGAGGCTGGCATGTACAGGAACTAGTCAAAGGTAAAGATGTTTCAGGAAGCGGAAACAGTACATCAAAAGGCAAAGAGGAATGAAAGACCATGGGGCCTCAGGAAAAGCCCAGGAGATCGATGTGTCGGGCATGTGCCCTCACAGAGCTTACAGTCTTGGGTTTAGATGGAGATGTATTTACAACTGTCTTCAAGCCTTCAGTTTAAGAGGGGCAAGACTGCAATTATATGCATTAGAAGATACTCGTGTACATCCGAGGTGTAGTAGAAATCCAATATGGCTAGACTATAGTTTAAGAGACAACCAGGATATGGAATGAGATGGCCAGGATTTGGTAAGCCAATTGACCAGCGTGGAAAATTGCCTACAGGGGCCTTCTGTGCCTTAAATGAGCCAAGGCGGCAGGTGCCAGCCCTGGCTGATGTGGCTCAGTGGATTGAGAGCAAGCCTGAGAACCACAGGGTTGCTGGTTCGATTCCCAGTTAGGACACATGCCTGGGTTGTGGGTCAGGCCCCCAGCAGGGGGCGCTTAGGAGGCAACCACACAATGATGTTTCTCTCCCTCTCTTCCTCCCTCCCTTCCACTCTCTAAAAAGAAAAGGAAAGCAGCCCTGGCTGGTGTAGCTCAGTGGATTGAGCTACCGGTTCAATTCCCTGTCAGGGCACATGCCTGGGTTGCGGGCCGGGTCCCCACCAGTGAGGGCCATGTGAGAGGCAACCATACATTGCTGTTTCTCTCCCTCTCTTTCTCCTTCCCTTCCCCTCTCTCTAAAAATAAATAAATAAAATCTTTAAAAAAAAAAAAGGGAAAGCAAGCAAGCAAGGAAGCCAGCAGGTAGGGGCCAGCTTCTATGCCCTATTAAAGGGGGCAAGTGGTAATCAGCCCCAGCAATGAATGAGATGGAGCTGTGCAGAGATGCGCCCGCTACGTAAAAGGAACAACTATTCAGCTCCAGCGGATTGTAGTTGTGTGGGATCCAGGGTTGTCAGATCTTCCAGTTTTTTAAGAAAAGCCAAAAATTCAGGTTTTTATGTAAAATCTCTTGATTTTTAAATGTCAGCTCAGTAAAACAAAAAGTGCTGTATAGGCTCAATGAAAGAGCACCGTGGGCAGAGTCCGGCTGGGCAACCACCAGTGCTGGTCTCTTCTGCAGACAGCTCTGAGTTCTAACAATTTTAAGATGGAAAAGACAGGATGAGAGCTGTTTTAGAAGAAAAATCAGCCACAATAACAACAACAAAAACTAGATCCAAGGGAAGTGAACCGCTCAGGAAGGGATGACGACAGTTGGACGTAACAATGGAAACGGACAAAAGGAGAACAGGTTAAAGGTGACTCAGAGGCAGACTCCGCAGGGCTCGGCTGCAGGAAATGTGTGAGACTGAGCAACTGAAGACAGAGGAGAGGTTTCAGTGGCACGTGCTGCTTTCGCTTGGTTTTCTCATCTGCTTTCCAACTACTAGCGTACACTCAAGTAGGTCCCAATCATAACATCCATTTGAAGCAGGTTTCATAGGCCTTTATAAAGGCAAACACTGCTTGCTTTTGATGAAAAAAAAAATGGAACCTGGAAGTCAGCCAAAGTCTGTCTTGGAAGTACATTAATTTCTATTTATAAAGGATCTAAACCTGAAAAGGTAATTTGATCTCTGCCCTATCAGTTAATATCAGACCTACTGCTGCAAAACACACACACACCCCAAACCCCGAATTAGTTACTGAGGGGCTCTACTCTCCAGACGGTTTAAAAGAGACGCAGAGAACGCGAGTCAACAGATGTAAACGGTAAAATGAGGTTTCCTGGGCCAGCGCCAGTCCTTCCTGCGCTGTCAGATGGTGTCTACTAGTTGCATTTAATTCTGATTTCCTTATAGTACTCAAAAAGAACTGGATTAGTTTTTAGATCTAATAAGTACAATAGTAACAAATGAAACATTAACCAAACTTGTTGCATGTAAGCTAATTATAACTAATCTGAAATAATATCAGTGATTTGTTTCTAAGGTTTTGTGAAATGTGATAATTATTAATGAACTTATGTGTTTCTTCCCTCATTGGAGATTAAAAATTTCCCACAAATCCTCCTCCTCAATCCTCTGTTCCTCCCTGCTGTGACAGAGTAACTTCTCTGCCAAAAACATCTCAAAGTGGCACTAATCCTTTATCTTTGCCAGAGTAAATAATGATTAAAATAAAGAAGGCTGCTGTCTGTCCCTCTGTGGCTGGTTCTCAGTAAATCCCCTCCCCACCGCTACACCCTGAGCCCTTTCTCACGCCCGCCTCTGACCCTGTTACACTGCCTTTCTTTGCCCGAAGCTGCAGGGCGCTGAGTTAGCCTGACCACGTCTACCCCTGTGCAGACACTGGTGTAGTGAGCTCAGGAGGCCTGGTGCACCTTTGAAGGTGCTGGTCCTGGCAGGTGAGAGCTGTTGGTTGGAGTGTTGTCCCAATAGGCCAAGGTTGCGGGTTTCATCCCATCAGGGCACATACAAGAAGCAACCAATGAACGCATAAATAAGTGGAACAGACAAACCAGTGTTTCTCTCTCTAAAGTCAGCTTTAAAATTCTCAAACCTCAACACTGCAGCTTGAACGGAGAAGAAATCCTAAATATCAACACTGCCCCTCTCATACACACACGTAACATTACCCTACAAAATAACAAACTCACCCAAACTTTATTTTATAAGTTAGGAGGTGAGGTTTACCCCTACTGTCTTTTTCAAGTACAGTGTTGCATTACTTAAAAAAAAAAAAAAAAAAAAGGGAAGGTAAAGGTAACAGAACTAATACTAAACAACTGGCTGGAGACTCAGAAAAGGGAGAAAATGTCAAGTGAATTCATCCCAAATTTCAACATCGCAGTAGCTAGAGTCTGGCCCCTAGAGTCAGAGAGCGCCAGTTTAGCCATAGGATCTCAAACAAGTTACCTAATTTCTCTGTGGCTGCTTTCTCATACATAGAATGGGGATAAAAAGAGAGCCACCTTCAGAGCTGTTATAGGGATTAACTGAGAGCTTCCATGTAAAGCACTAAGAATAGTGCCTTACATATAATAATTGCTCAATAAACTTTGCTCATTATTATTTTCTGCATAAAATCAATGGCTTAAATATGTATTTTTAAAGTTCTTTTGAGGTTTCCCCACTAGTTTTAGTTCACAAGGTATAACCCAAGAGGCGTGTATCTTGCCACATGTAAGTTCACATTTTTCTTATTCCCAAACTAATTTTATAGAATTGCAAAATGTCTGGTGGCAAAATGGAGTAAGTGCGAATACCAGCGGCTGACTATTACTGAAGAGCAGCTATTAATTAACATTTCATGAGTGGTTCAAGTAGACATGGGGCTTCTATTTCCTTTTTGGGGGTGGCAAGGGAGTGGGAAAGCAAAGTCCTCAAACAGGCTGTCCCAGAATATACAGCAATTTTGAACACTTTTTTGGATTAGGGACTTCTCTGAAAATCCCTCCTCAGAAACACTGCTGTCTTGCATATGGAGACGGCGGGTGGTTCCCCGGTGTCAGCAACCCAGTCATGGAGTGAAGGTCAAGAACTCCCGACACAAAGTGAAAGGTCACCAGTTTGATTAAGGGTCAGGGCGCAGGCCGGGGGCTGCAGGTTCCGACCGATGTTTCCCTCCCTCCCTTCCCTGCTCTCGAAAAATAAATAAGTAAAATCTTAAAACGAAACAAAACAAAAACCTTCTGATGCACAGAACAGAAGTTTGGATTGTTTTTGTTTCGGTCTTTTTGGGTGTGAGGCGGTAGAAGGTTAAGGATAGAGAAGGCAGGCCCTAAGTGTCCAAGAAAGAATAAACATCAGAAATTATTAATAAAAGTATTAAGGTTTGTAGGGGTTTTATTCATCTTTTGTCATTCATCAGAAGGATAAAAAATGGTTAGTTAGGGCTTTTCCATCACACCCCAAATATCACGCGCAAATTCTAATGACACCAATGACAGAAAGAACCATAAAACGCATCCAGAAGCAAAATTTTCAGGAGAAATGGTGTTAAATCAGCTTTTCACTAAAAGCAACCGCTAGAAATAGATTTCAAAGGAACACTGTCCCTGTTACATAACTAACCCTACACGAATCACGGTTCTTCACTAAAGGGGAGGTGGTGGCGGTTTTATTTTTGTAAAGAACTCCAGGTTCTTGGTGAACAGATCTCTCTTCAGTCGATTTCCCTTTTTAAATTTATTTTTATTTATTTTTAAGCAATGATTTTAGAGAGAAGGGAGAGGGAGGGAGAGAGGGAAGGAGAGAGAGAGGGAGAGAGAACAAGAAAGAAACATCTATTTGTATTCTTGCATATGCCCAGACCCAGGACTGAACCTGCAGCCTTGGTGTATCAGGACGACGCTCTAACCAACTGAGCTACCCAGCCAGGGTGGTGTTGGCAATTTTAAAAACCAATGTATATTTCCAAGGTTGGCAGCAAACTAACCCATATATTAAAAATATCTTTCTTATGCTTCATATTTTATGACGATAACATGGGAGAGGGGCACTGGATGGGGGTAAATAAAGCAACTAAATATATAAATGACATAAAAGAAACTATTATGAAAAAAGAATTTAAGAGAAAGATAGGATGAAAAATGCAAAACAAACTTACCCAAAAAAGATGAAGGCATTTTGGAAAAATACAGCAATCCCAGGGTATACTATGGGTTTTTCTGTTAAAAAAGAAATTGTAGAGGCTTATCATCTCAGAACGTTTAGTTTCTGATAACATGTTGAACATTAGTTTTCCTAATATAATTGACGCTACCGCTAACTGAGGTTGGTTTGAGTATTAAACGACGTGATACCCACGACAGAGTCCAGTACTGATTTAGTAATCGACAGATCCCTTCATTCATTTAACAAGTGCCTCCTGAGTGCACGCTGTGTTCAGCACTGTTCATTTAATGTGCTGAGGATACAGCTGAAAACAAAACAGGCAAATGTTTCTGCCTTCATGAAGCTGGACAACAGAGAATAAATAAGGAGAAAAAAGATACAGGAGTGCAGCAAATGATGGCATTTCATACAGACGGCCAGGAAGACGTCACGAGGTGACACTGACACAAGGACAGGGAGGAAGTGGGGGCAGGGGCCACACCGAAGCAGTAAAACGGCAACTGCACTGCCCTGAGGTGGAAGCACGGCGGAACATCAGGAATGGTCACGTGGGCGAGAGAGAAAGCAAAGGATGGATGAGAGAAACAGGAGGGCCGCGCAGTCATGGCCAGGGCCTCGATTTTTACCGAGTGAGGGGAGAGGCCACTGGAGGGGTGGCATGAGCTGACATATTCTAATAGGGTCCCTCTGGCTGCAGCACCGAGAGTGGACTAAAGGGGCCAAGGCGAGAAGCAGAAACCTGTGAACAGTCTATTTCGGGAAATCAGGCAGCGGACTGTATTGCACTGAACCTGGGAGGGACAGGGGAGATGGGAAAAAGTGGCCCGATGCGAGATCTACTCCAACAGCAGAGCCAGCAGGACTGGCTGCTGGACCGCCGGGAGTCTGGGGGGCAGAGGGGTCGTCTTCATCTTCGTCTTGGATGGGCTCTCTGGCCTGCACTTCTGCAGGAACAGCGTGGCTGAGACGGGCAAGACCGCCAGAGGAACACTTGTTCCCGTTTTATCCTAAAGTTAAAATTCTCATACATTTCCACTACTGGCGGTCAATAACTGCTCACTAACTGACAAATCGAGGCATGATGAGGAGATGAATTGTCAACTTTTCCTCAGAATATTTTTAAATTATTCTGGTTTTACCAGAACAGCTCATTTGTGCGGGCCTTCACAACAAGACTGCGTTAGATATTCTACATTAAATAACTATTAGCACTAGAACGGCTCAGAGAGATCCTGAAGAAGGGCAACTGTATAAAATTACAGATCTGTTACGAATGATTCTCCAAGCATACCCTGGCTCCAAAAGCCTTTTGAAAAAATCTTAAAATTCTATGAGGTAAACATTTTCCTACAAAAGGAACTTGTAGTAGCTGTTGTGCCTGGGGAAGAAGTAACAGTAATTGTCTCTGAGCTCTTTTATGGTCTCAGTTTTCTACAATGAACAAGTACTAAGCAGTTCAAGTGAAAGAAAAAGTAATTTCTTTCTTTTTAAGATATGATGGTAGCAAAGATTTTTTGTAGCAACCAGAGAACTACTCACCATATTATGTTAAATGCAAAAGCAGGGCTCCAAATTTTATTTATACTATAAGTACATAAAAAACAGAAGAGACCAAAGAAAATATACCAAAGTAGTTAAGAGCAGTAAGGTTATTATAGTTTCTTCTTCAGTTCTTTCTTTTCTACATTTTTGGTAACATGGTTTTAATAATAGATATATAAAGGGAGCATTTGAGATCTTGCTTCCTGGCATGTCTTCAATTTGGCTCAAATACACCCTTGAAAAAATTCTCCAAAAAAGTAAACAAAAATATAAATATTTTTTATGGAAGATATATTTTTTAAAGACTTTATTTTTTAGAGAGAGGGGAAGGGAGGGAGAAAGAGAGGGAGAGAAACATCGATGTGCGAGGGATACACTGATCAGTTACCTCTCACACTCCCCAACTGGGGACCTGGCCCACAACCCAGGCATGTGCCCTGACTGGGAATCGAACCAACTACCTTTCGATTTATAGGCCGGCACTCAATTCACTGAGCCACACCAGCCAGGGCAGAAAAAAATACAAATATTTAAAAATGCCTATCATTCCTAACTATAAAACTTAAATGATTTTAATAAAAGTTCAGGAAACTCATTTTAATTCAGGAATCACATTTTATTCAAAGAAGTAAAGGGTTAAATATGAACTAGATCAGATCTTTGCTGGTCCAGTTTTTACAAATCATTAATATCGTAGTTTTACTCTGATAAGCATAATCAATTTTACTTGGACCATTAAGGAGTTTTTCATATTTTTCTGGTGTCCCTCAGGTGAAATTTCAGCCAAGAATCTAAGGGCAGACCTTTTCCTGAGCCTGTCTTAAGTTGGCCTCATATAGCAGATGCACATTAAATGTTAATTCATTTTTCTTTCTAAAAGGAGATGATTTCATTAGCAGGAAGGCTTATTAGCTCAATTAACTTTAATTCTAGGATGTTAGAGCTTTCCATGGATATTACTCAGCAAGTCAAAACCTGCCAAATAGCTGGAGAACATATATATTCTGCTTTTGAGGTTTCTGGAAGCCAAAGAAGAGCAAGGTTTGGAGCTGTGTCCCATTCCTTCCAGGCTCTAGATTAGAAGAAAAAATACAGAAGAAAGGGATACGAAAGACATACCAAACAAAACAAAATACTGGTAGGGAGTGGGGAATTTGTAAGCACAAATGCATTGCTAGTGGCTGGCCTCTCTGTATGAAAAAAGCTTTACTCTAAAAGAACCAGCTTTAATGCTCAATTTCAGTATTCCATCAAAGCGAACACAAGCTGTGCCCTCTCCTACCTTTAGCAACATAACCACCGAAGAGAATCCACATGGACGCAATCAGAGAGCCGAAGGCCAGCATGAACCCGATGAACAGCCAAATGCGAGCGCCTTAAAGGAATCGACATTTTACCAGGGTTGTTCCTCCTTGGGCAGCAGTCAGTTCAACTAATTTTTCAAAAAGAAAACAAAAACCCAAGAGAAAAAACGCCTAGCTGCCATTACAGCCTAAAATAAGACCAGGAGACGTGCTGAGTATCTCCCAACAGTGCCGACGCTGGCCTTTTCCTTGTTGGCTGGTCTGTGCATTTGCATCGCCTGTATTTACTTTCCCTACATATGTACACCAAGAAAAACTGTTCTCAATCATCCAATAAAAATCTCACAAAGTATGTTTCACCATATTTAGAGGCTCATTCTCCATATATTTTTAGAAATTGTGCTGCAAAATTTAAAGTCCTCCAAGAGAAGTTTCAAACAAAAACATAGGTATACTTAAAAAAATTAAATTCATATTCAGTGATATGTGAATCTAAACACTACCATATTTCACTTTCAGGGAAGTCAGGCAGCAAAATAAATTCAAATTTATTGCAGCTGGCTCTTAGGAAAGCTGCATTAAAATTTTGTTAATAGAGGAAGATTTAAATCACATTTTATAATATGTATGAAAATATACTATAAAATAAATGGTATCATTAGACTGCCTAAAATGAATTGATATGAGTTTATTTAGCACAAATAAATTTTAATAAAAACACTGGCACGCTCAATAAAGCACAGCAAATAGAATGCTATATATAAATTTCTGATTTCATATCCGAAACATAAAACAGTATTTGTGAAATAAACAAACTGTTACTCATAGACGTGATATAAAAACAAATAAAACTGGCTCTGAACCCCCAAAGCTACGTTAGCTAACAGATTTTAGTCAGAGATGCAATGGCCACGTTCTAGTCCTGGCTCTGGCTATTACCATCTTATCGTCAACACTGAGTGCTAACATTCAACCTTCCCTTCTGAATTGCAGGGTTATGGTAGGTCAACGTTTCTGTACCTCCTCTACTTTAAGTTCAGCTATGAGGAGAGTGAACCAAGTCTGAAAACATCGAACACAGCTGACTAGCGGTCGGTTTCTCCTATTTCATTAAAAAACAAAAAACTTGCAATTTGCCCATATCCAAGCTTATTTTTGTATAAATGTAATCTTTTCAGTTTATCACTTAAATTGCTTAATAAATGTCTTTCCCTAAAATCTCTGCGCAAACTGGACTCCAGGAAGCTGTGCGGTGTCCACTATCCCCCCTGCCCCAGGCACGTGACAATGGAGTCCAGGGGCCATGGGTTCCTCGGTGGAGGAGGAAGGGCCTGCAGGAATCGAAGCGCTGAAAGGCTACTATTATATTCAGCTTTACAAGATAAAACCAGTTCTGTAGATCAGATGCACAACAATGCGAATGTACTTAACACTACTAAATTGTACCCTTAGGAATGGCTAAGGTGTTAAATTTTAAAACAGACACTAAAACCTATGATTCTAAACTATTTCCAAATGCTAACTCAATTAAATAAGGTTGCAAAAAAGGGAAGAAAATAATGTATATGGTATAGCTGAAAGCACTATAAGTTCTATTTTGCGCATATATATTCATTATATATTATCTTTACTGTCTATGTTTACATGTACATACTATTGCACAGGATTATATATTCAAAACTGCGTATTCTGTACTTTGAAGCCAACTTTGACCAAATGCAACTTTTACCTTGTGCCTTGGAACTTACAACCTCTGCTCTAGATACTCCTCCATCCAATCCCTGATCTGAAGGAGTTAGACAAGGGTCCTTTCCATGTATAATTCTCATTTTAAGGATGCATGGTAAGATACTGTTTGCACTTACTTACCTGTTTGACCCAGGCAACCTTCACTGTAACTGTCACCTCGGACTTGTCCATTAGATACTGCATTAATCCTGTACAAATGAAACCAAGAAATCAGGGTCTCTGACTCCACTATACATGACATCAAATTAGCAGATACAAGAAGCTAGAGTCCCTCAAATTTAAGGTCAGGATTCATGTGACCTTAAGTAAGCCCCTCCAATCAGATACTCTCTAAAGCACAGGTGGCAAACACACAGCCCGCGGGCCTAATCCGGCCCTCCACCTTGTTTCTACCCGGCGGCAGCACCAAGCTTCTTGCCCCTAGTTAAGGAGCAGTTACATTTATACAGTCCTAACATTACATTTGGCCCTTTGAACGCAACCGAGAGACTGATGTGGCCCCCAGTGAAAATGAGTTTGACACCCTGCTCTAAAGCAAGGATTACAGTCCCCAAATTAGCAGAATCAGCACTACCTGGAAAATCATTAGAAAGAAAATTCTCCAACTCCACCCTAATTGAAGCAGAAACTCTAGGTATGGGGCTCAGCTATCTGAGTTTTAATAAGTCCTTTAGATGATTCTGATGCTTTTGTAAAAGTGAAAGTGAAATTCTCAAATAGTCCATTATACCTCAATTTTAAAAAATTCTCAAAATTTTATCTTGCCAAGATTGGAACAATCTGTAGCTTGGGCCTATCTAGTTTTCCACTTGTACATATCAGACATACTCAACACAAAGATATACAAGTGGTAAAACCCGTTTTTTTCAATTCCTTATAGGTGTTCCAAACGCAAAACATCTTTCACTGACTTTCACAGAGCACCACTCTAAACTGAGATGGCCTTGCCTTCTTGAGAAATATCCTTCAAAAAAATTTTAAGTGCTTACAATGTATCGAGTGAAATGGTTAAAGTTATATATATTACACACACAGTGAGAATGTAAACTCCACAAGGGCAGGGGCCGTGTCTATCCTGTTTCCCACTTTTATTCTCAGTGCCCAGCACAGGGCTTAACACATGGCAGGTGTCCAATAAATGTGTTAAATAGCTGAACCCTAATTTTTCAAAATAATATAAAATCTTAATTCATTCAAATCTAAATTTTTGAAGGGTCAAAATAGTCATAATTATTTTCAGTGACCTCTATATTAACTAAGTTACTCAGCACATAAAATATAATTTAAAACAAGCTTCATATTTTTAAAAGTGCAGATGAACCTAGGTTAGTGGTGCTTGGTTCTTGTTTCTTCTTGCTGAGCCATCGGAATAAACTTTGTAACTTTCTATCAGACAGCCATGACCCTGACCTGTCAGTCTTAACTGTTCAGCACGTTCCCAAACGGTCTCTACTTGTTCTCTGGTATTACTAGTTTTATATGTAATCTCAAATTCACAGAAAAGTTCTAAGTACAGGTCAAATAAATTTTTCCCCTGAAATATTTGAAAGCTGTCAACATGATGCCCCACAACCCCAGAAACTGTACTACCTACAAATGAGGCATACGATTATATGTATTTCCCACAAACGAGACTTTTCTACAGAACCACAATATAATCGTCAAAATCAGGAAATGAACAATGATCATTACCGCTGCCATTATTTAACCTTCAGAACTTATTCAAGTTCCCCAGTTGTTCCAATAATGCTCTTAATAGCAAAAGGATCCTGTCTAGCCCTCACTGGTGCAGCTCAGTGGATTGAGTGCTGTCCTGCAGGGTGGCCGGTTCGATTCCCAATCAGGGCACATGTCTGGGTTTCAGGCCAGGTCCCTAGTTGGGGGCACTTAAGAGGCAACCTCACATTGATGTTTCTCTCCTTCTCTTACTCCCTCCCTTCCCCTCTCTCTAAAAATAAATAAAATCTTTAAAAAAGAGGGAGTGAGGAAGGGAGGAAGGAAGGGAGGGAGGGAGGGAGGGAGGGAGGAAGGAAGGATGGATCCTGCCCAGGATCATGAGGTATATTCTATTCTAATGTCTCTTTAGTCTCCTCAGTCTGGAACAATTCTTCAATCTTTTTTGGCTTGTATTACCTTGACCCTTTACTCTAGTCACACTGGTCTCCATGCCACAGGGCCCTCGTTCTTGCTGTTCTGTCTGGAATGATCCTCTCTTACATATCCCCATGATGAACTCCTTCATTTCTTCAAGTCTTTAATCAAAAATCACCTTTCCGCCTGGCTGGAGTAGCTCAGTGGATTGAGCGTGGGCTGGGAACCAAGGGGTCCCAGTTCGATTCTCAGTCGGGGCACATGCCTGGGTTGCAGGCCAGGTCCCCAGTGAGGGTCATGTGAGAGGCAACCATATATTACTATTTCTCCCTCTTTTTCTCCCTCCCTTCTCCTCTCTCTAAAAATAAATAAAATCTTAAAAAAAAAAATCAACTTTCTAGTGAGGTCTTCCTTGACTTGGGTTAAAATATCTACTCCCCCTGTTTTTGTTTTTTTTAAAGATTATATTATTTATTTATTTTTAGAGAGAAGGGAAGACAGGGAGAAAGAGAGGGAGAGAAGAATCAATGTGTGGTTGCCTCTTGCGCGTCCTCAATCGGGGACCCAGCCCACAACCCAGGCATGTGTCCTGACTGGGAATCAAACCAGCAACCCTTTGGTTCATAAGCTGGCACTCAATTCCAGAGCCAGACCAACCAGGGTTCTATACCCACTGTTGACATCTCATATCTCCCTTCTCTGCTTTTTCTTGCTAGAGCTTATCATTATCTAACATGCTATGTATTTAATTCATTTCTCTTTTGTTACTATCTGCCTCACTCATTAGGGTATAAATTCCAGAAAGGCATGGATTTTCCCATTTCAGTCACTGTTTCTTTTTTTTTTTTTTAATTTTATTTAGTTATTTTTAGAGAGAGAAGGAGGGAGAAAGAGGGGGAGAGAAACATCAGTGTGTGGTTGCCTCTTGAGCGCCCCCTACGGGGGACCTGGCCCGAAACCCAGGCATGTGCCCTGACTGGGAATGGAACGGGCAACCCTTTGGTTTGCAGGCTGTCACTCAATCCACCGAGCCACAACAGCCAGGGCTCAGTCACTGTTTCTTGTTTCTATAGTAGAGTCTGGGATTATAAAGGCTTAACAAGCATTTGTTAAATGAGTACATAAACAAACGCTTAGACAAAGCACATGGTTTCTGACCTAAAAGTAATGTTATAAACACTGGCAGTATAGAAACAGGGTTGTTGAGAGAAGCTGGGAGATACAAGTGGACAAGGAGAGGTAAAAGGAAGAAAAGAAGGTTGTTGCTTTTCTTTTTAAGTCCTTCTCTACTATTTGACTTTTAAACCATGCCCAATATATTAATTTAATAACATTTCAAAAATTTAAATCCATTCAACTATATGTAAAACACTTTTATTTTGTGACAATCACTGACAATAACGCTTACATTAGGAAGGCAATGGTTGCTATGACACCACAGGCATGGTATGAATGGTTGAAGTCTTCCATAGAGGGATAAATGACAGCTGCATCTATGATAATCCACCAGCCTGTAAAAAACTAAAACAAACACACAAAAAGGTGACACCAAGGAGAAATTTCATGTATTCATTTCATATATTACTGGCTAAAAAGAAAGCAAGGTACCAAAGGAGAGATCCCTTCTAATGAATTTCCAAATTTTCTTGAATGTTCTAGCAATTTCTTTCTTTCTTTCTTTTTTTTTTTTTTTTTAAGATTTTAGGTATCTATTTTAGAGCAGGGGAAGGGAAAGAGTCAGAGAGAAACATCATTGTGTTAGAGAAACAGTTGCCTCTTACACACCCCCAGCCAGGAACCTGGAAGGCATGGGCCCTGACTGGGAATCAAACTAGCAACCTTTCAGTGCACAGGCCGGTGGCACTCAATCCACTGTGCCACACCAGCCAGGACCTGTTCTAGCAATTTCTTACATGTAATTGGTACATGGCTTAATACATAATTAAATATTATAATACCCTTAAGTCTGACAGCAATGAATATTTATTAACATGAACTTATTTTCTAAGTCTACTTTAGTCATCATTTTATTTTTTCATAATAAAGTCTGTAATCTGAATTTTGTGAACTAGAAATAAGTTACAATATCTCATGGCAGGAAAAAGAAAAAAAGGATTCAGATGCCAAATGACAAAAAGAGTGGCCTGCTGCTGATATATTATAAGCCTCCAGAAAGATATATTTATGAAAACAAAAACAATTCAAAATAATATGGAGAGTAATTGTTGCTGATGGAAGTTTAGCTGTCCCCTTGATGTTTTGAGTAAGTAATGGCTGCACTTCTGCTTTTCCTTTTGATTAATTACAGTGCAGCCTACAGATGGTTTCAGGTGTGATGCCAAATTCAATTTAACACCAACTTATCATTTATCTTAATTGAATTTGGTTGTGGATATTATCAAGGGCAAATATATTATGAAAAACATTAAAACTGCACAAATGTTTTTTCATTATCTGAGCAAAAACCTTATAAAATATTAACCAAATACCGACAAGTAACTTCAAAAGTTGTGAAAGTGACCGCTTTCCCTGCCCCACTCCCAGTCCTGACCCAGCTGGTTCTAGAAATGCCATCTTCTGATAATTACTTTAAAATAACTATTTTAGACTAATCAAATTATTTTTATCAGGTTGCAGACAGATCCATAACTCTACTAATGACATTTTTACTGGCTAACAGAAGTACTCTTTTAACATATTCAAGATATTTATTTTCTTTGTAGATGAAAGTTCAAAGCTTTTTTTGTTTTACGTTTATAAGAGCAGAATTCTAAAGCAGTTTTATATTTGACCATTACTTGGGAAAATACAGGATAGTAATTTTCATAGATTATAAGTATCAGACAACAGGGAAAGAAGAGATATTTAAACTTAGATTTTTGTTTGTTTACCTAAAATTCACTTAGAGCATACTACAATATAGTATTATAAAATACAAATATCAGATGCCTTGAGGGATCTGCAATGTAAATAACAATTTTATAAGTCACTTCTAAGCAGTATTTTTAAATGAGTTTTCTGTCATTTTTTTTTAAATAATGAGACTGAGAAGAAAGTTAACCTGATTATGGAGAAATTCAATCATATCTCAACTACTTTGACCTGTTTCTAAAACACATCCTGGTAACTTAATTTACTCATTAAGAGGAGGCATAATCCATATAATGAGTACATGTATAAAATATACTGTCTTGCGCCCTGGCTGGCGTAGCTCAGTGGATTGAGCGCGGGCCGGGAACCAGACGGTCCTGGTTCGATTCCCGGTCAGGGCACATGCCTGGGTTGCGGGCCAGGTCCTGTGTGAGGGCCATGTGAGAGGCAACCATACATTGCTGTTTCTCTCCCTCCCTTTTCCTCTCTCTAAAAATAAATAAATAAATAAAATCTTAAAAAAAAAAAAAATATATATATATATATATACTGTCTTGCCCTGGCTGGTATGGCTCAGTGGACTGAGTGCCAGCCTATAAACCAAGAAGTCGCTGGTTCGATTCCCAGTCAGGGCACATGCCTGGGTTGGGGGTGATTCCCCAGTTGGGGGCATGCAAGAGGCAACTGAGGCAACCCATTGATGTATCTCTCACACATACATGTTTCTCTCCCTCTCTTTCTCCCTCCCTTCCCCTCTCTCTAAGAAGTAAATAAATAATACCTAAAAACAGTAATAAAATATACTGTCTTTTATTATACCACACAGGTAAAGAAAATCAATTGATCTACTAATCAAATTTCAAACCATAATTCCAACTAAGAGTTGGAATGAAATGAATTAACTCTCTCATAAACAAAACAAAATAGCAACATTTATTAAAATACATTCAGTGGTCAAAGATAAAATACATAGTACAGACTTTAAAACATCATACAGAATTTAAAACATAAGAACAAACACACCAAAAGAATGACGGCCCAAATGATCAACGACACTTACTAGGACACCCGCAGCAATGGAAGCAATGGTATTGCGTTTTTCCCCCCAGTCAACGCATTCCGAGCATCTCAATCCTTCTAGAAATCCAGACATTTTCTTCAGGTCACTTAAAAAAACAGACAAACAAACAAACAAATAAAGTATTCTATTTACTTGCTTCAAACCTGACTTATATTCTTAGAAAATAATAAACAGTTCAGATATAATTTAATAAAAGTGAAATTACAAATATTGTTGACCCTTGAACAAATAGGGGTTTAGGGACACCAAACCCCGCACCCCCCCCGTGGAAAATCCAAGGATAACTTTTTTGACTCTCTAAAAACTTAACTATAATCCCTCAGTATCCACAGGGTAATGGTTCCAGGACCTCTACAGGTACCAAAATCCCAGGATGCTCAAGTCCCTCATCTATAATAGTGTGGAACAATGCATATAGTTGGTCCTCTGCATCTGGGGATTCCTAGGATGGGAAACCGGGGATGCAGAGAGCTGTATATTTATTGAAACAAAATCCATCTGTAAGTGGACCTGCACAATTCACACGGTGTTGTACAAAGGTCAAGTGTACTTTAGTTTGGCAACATATACTTCTTCAGAATATCTGATTTAACTTTTGATAAATGTCTACATTATAAACTTGGGAAATAAAATTTGGATTCATTCAGCATTTTTAGTATTTTCCCTTTTTTTCCATTTAGTATTTTTCTTAATTTAAAAGATGGTTTTGGCTCACATTTATAAAATAAGTTAAGTCCTGGTGATGTAAAGTATAGATAGCATCATGACCATAGTGAATACTGTATTGTATTATTTGAAAGTTGTTAAGAGGGTAGATCTTGAAAGTTCTCATCACAAGAAAAAAACTTTGTAACTGTGTAGTGACAGAAAGTCTGCTAGACTTACTGTGGTGATCACTTTGCAATGTATAAGAATATCCAACCATTATGTTGTACGTCAAAAACTAACACATTATATGCCAATTATAACTCAATAAAAAATAAGAAATGGTTTTGGTATAGTTAATATGGACGAATATGTATATCCACATATTTAACATTCTTATAATGATTATTAATTTTATTCTAAACCAAGTTATTATATGATCTGATATTTACAATCCAGAAGCACCAACATAGTGGAGAGACAAGTAATAAACTTCGGCTTGAGTTAAAGCATGCAGTCAGGTGAAAAATATTTGTTAGGAATTTACACATTTTATTTGAGAACATGTTTCTTCACAGTCAGATTAAGAAATTAAATACCTGCCCTAGCTGGCCTGGTCAGAGGATTGAGTGCCGGCATGCCAAAGGGTCGAGGGTTTGATTCCTAGTCAGGGCACATGTCTGGGGTGCGGACTAGGTCTCCAGTAGGGGGCACATGAGAAGCAACCACACACCGATGTTTCCCTCTCTCCCTCCCTTCCCCTCTCTAAAAATGAATAAATATTTTTTAAAAATTAAATACTGTACTGCAGGTCTTCTACACACATCATTATCTTTTTCCTTCTCCAAGCCTGGCTTTTGCAGTAATTTCTACAAAAAGAACACCCATTTCCTTTTAATATCTCTATCTCCGATTCTCACAGATGATTTTCAGCCAAAAGTAGTACAAAACTGAAATTAATAATAATTCAGACAAAAAAGAATCCACTGCTAAGTGACCATAGTTGGCCTAAAACGTCTTAACAAATTACATAAAACATTCCTCCAAACTGAGTTGTACAGACCTGGCTTGAGACACTGCCAGAGTATCTATTTCAGAGTATGAAAAAGCCAGAATTACGTAAAACTTGCTAATAATCAAGGAACACTCAAACTCCTACGGCGATTCTGAACCCGTCCATTAAAGTTGCTCTGTAGCCAGCAATCATGATGACATGATATCCTAAAAAGGAGCAATGGAACCTATTGTAACTTCCCTACTTAAAATTAAATATTCAAAACTGTGATACGACCAGTGCTGATCTGCCTTTAGGACAAGTCTGATTTTGAAAATACACTCGTTTTATTCTTCCCTGGGAGGAACAGCACGCCAGTCTGTATTTCTTTCGGTTCTTCCCAAAGACCCCGCCTCGAATCCATTTTCCTTTGCTTTATTATTGGCACGCTCACGCCCTAACTCCGCCCTCCAGACCCTGGGGATTTTAGGTCTAGAGTGGAATGGGACTTGGAGGACCTGGAAACTAGTTCTCTAGCTCGCAGAGTGAACTAGCCGGGTCTCAGTTTCTCCACCTCTAAAGTAGGGGAAGCAATGTGATTTTCAGGGATCCTGGGAGTCCCGGGGAAGGGCGCGGTGCGGCAGCCTGGCAGAGTCCGGACGCGGCTGCCCTCTCCCGTCGCCGGCCGGACCAGGTCCGGAGAAAGCAGCCCGGGAGGGTCCAACAAGGCACAGCCCAGTACGCAGCTTCCCAGAAGTGGAGGCAACGACCCAGTCAGCATCAGCAGGGCGCAGAGCCCCGGGTCCGTGCACTATCCGGCCTGCGGGGGTTCCTCCCTTTCCCCCACGCCCGCCTGGCACTTACGTCCAGCCCCGGCCGTGCAGTCGGTCCGGAGCCCAGTGTCGCGCCGCTCGGGGCCTCCTCACACTCCCAGTTTTAGCCAAAAAAACAAAATCGCCGCAGATACAGGCCGTCGGACACCCGGATGTAGCAGTACCGCCCCCAGGCTCGGTCGCGCATGCGGAGACAGCGACTGAGGGAGTGGCGTGAGAGTAGGAGGAGACAGGACGGAGGTAGGACCACAGGGAGCCACGCCCACTACACCAATGTTTTTGCGCATGCTCTGGAATCGGCAGCAGGGGCTTTCCTAGGCGCCGAGTGCCCAGGAAATAGTTTGAGTACAGTTTTAGAGGGCAGTGTGAGAAGTAGCTCTTTGTCCTAAGGTTTTGAAAGGGAGATGCGTGTTGGGCCTTTATGTCGGTCTTGAGTGAGATGGTAAGTTTTCTAGTGTTGGGGTCAGTCCTGCAATTATCTCAGGTGTAGGTGGCAGCAGAAGTGCAGAGTCCCGCGTGGTACAAAATGTGGGTCCAGGTTCGCGGCTCCACAGCGCTATTGAAGGTTTTTAAGTCCTACGTTCTCAGAACTCGGCTCCGAGCTCACTGTAGTTCCGCCTCCAAAAGGCGCTATTTCAGAATGAAATTTTGTGAATTTCACTTTGTGAATATTGTGACCATGTTTTCTAAGTCATTCCCGCGAGGTGGGGACGCCCTGGTTCAGCGTGTGAGGAGGTACCGTGCGTCCTTAATCCCCGTGCCGTGACCCATTTATGGGATTTGATTTTTTTTTTTTTTTTTTTTTGGTCCCTTTGCTTTAAGGCAGGGTTCCTCAGCTTAGGCACTACCGACAATTTGGGCCAAATAAGCCTATGGGGGCTGTCATGTGCACTGTGCGGTGTTTGTCTGCATCCCCGGCCTCTGCTCACTTGATGCCAATATCATGCCCACAATTATGACAACCGAAAATGTCTGCAGACTTTGCCAATGTCACCCCCCTGGAAACTCGTCAGGGTTAGAAGCACTATTTAAGAGATAATGGGGGCTTGGGGGAAGTGACCCTTTTTAAAAAACGGAAGCAATGATTGCTTGGATATGTCAAGGACTTGTGGCCGCCTGGCGACCTCGAGCTCTCAGTCCCGTTCTAGCTTCTATTCTTGGGGGCCGTCACGGAGTCGGAACTGGTCTTGTTCCAAAAGGCACCAGCAGAGAAAGCCCAGGCCGCCACTCACAGTCTTAATCGTGGAGCCGGTCGTGAACCCGCGGCACGTCTGGATCTCGGGGAAGGTGCTACAGAAGGGCCTACGCAATCACGCGGGGGCGAGGGCGACAGTACTACGGCTTTAACCCTATGGTGTCTGGGATAGAACACGACAGTCTGAGGGAGAGATGCAGGAAGAGGTCGAGAAGCAGAGAAGGTGGGTCGGTCTTTTGTCATTAAGAGAGGCATACAGGTTCACCTTTTTTACATGGAGACAGTATACTGTGTAAGTAAACTAGGGATCCAACGTGGTTGGGTTGTTTAATTTCTTTGATTTCCTTAGAAACATGAAATCTCTGTAGCTTTGGGATTTTGGAAGGAGGAGCATTAACTGACTAGAAGACAACACTGTATAATATGATCCATAGCATATTTCTAAATGGACATCATTCTAACCCCTCAGAATTAATAGTACTGTTAAGTGACTCAGGATGGAAGAATCTGGTGCAGGAATTTCTTAGCGGACCCTTTTTTAAATGTGGATTAACGATTTAACATTAGTTTAGCAGCTCTGAGCAGCATTTAACAAATCTTACCTTCCGATTATAATAAGTTAACCAATGACTGTGGGAGGAACAGTATTAACTTTTTCTGTTTTCTGTCTCCACTCTTTACACTTACTTGTATGAACATGATTGTCAAGTATTTTATAAACATATGTGGGCATCTTTATATTGCTACTATAATAAAGTGCATGCTTAATTTGTCATTCTTATCCTGTTTGGAATATGCTGTAGAATTAACAAGTGTTTGTTTTTGCCCTTTGTAGATAAAATGGAGCTATTAGAAACAGCAAAAGCCAGCACCCCTAAATCGTTAGGAATAGCCAATCTTGACTTGCTAGTCTCAGGACTGTTCCTGTAGCTAAAGAAAGAAACTATGGAACAGCTGTACCAAATACTGCAAAGTTTGAGGTAAGCCAGATTTATTCGAACAAAACTTCCAGAAAAACTACTGCCAGAAAGATCTGGGTAACCATTTTTATTTGATTTATATTTGACTACTTTTCTCAGAAAGTCTAGCTAAATATAATTGCTAAAGTCAAAATAGCAGATCTGAAAACACTCATGAAAATAGGAGAGTCATGATCTTTATTTCTGATGACTAACCATACCAGATTGGGACTGCCACTGAAAGTCCCATGTCCCAAGAAACCCCTCCTGGGCAAAAAACATCCTACTTTT
>PVJI01020987.1:0-27918 GCA_004026765.1 Micronycteris hirsuta | reverse complement strand
AAGGAAGTTATATAAGGTATGGAGGAATATCAACAGGGGAGTGGTAGGGGGAGAGGGTGAGAATGGGGCACAGAATAAGTAGCATAAATGGGAGGTAGACAACAGACAGGGGGAGGTTAAGAATAGTATAGGAAGTGCAGAAGCAGAAGGACTTATGTGTATGACCTATGGACAAAACTAAAGGGTGGGGAAAGGGTGGGTAAGGGGGTGGGGGGCAAGAAGGGGGGGAAGAGTGGGATAACTGTAACAGCATAATCAATAAAATATAGTTAAAAAAAAGAAAAGACACTCATTGATCTTTAAATATTCTTCTGGCCAATACATTAAGATGCAGGTGACATTATTTTACTAATACATAAGAATGTCAGATAAATTATAGGATGGATTCTGGTTCTAGCATATTTCTGAACAAGATCAATGAAGAGGTGGAAAGGCTGGAGAGTCAGAGGACAACAGGGCTCTGCTGGGCACAGCTTGTCCAGGTTGTGTCTCCTACCCATCTGTAGTTAGGGGCTCACACTGACATATGACCGGGACAAGAGTGGCATGTGAAGTCAGAGATGTCAGGCCATGCCTTCTACACACCTGCATCCCCACAGACTCCAGCCTGCCCAGTGGGAACTTAATGATGCCTTATCAACTCTCTCTTTTTCATTCCTTTGTGACCAGCTAAAGTTGACAGTGCTGCCTGCAGAACTTTCTGTGATGATGGAGATGTTCTCTGTTTGTACTCCCAATACAGCAGCCAGTGGGAGCACATGGCCCTGAAACCTGAAATGGGGCTAGTGACTCTGAGGAATTTAAGCTTTCCTCTTATTTAGTCCTAATTGATTTAAATGCATATAGGTATTTATGGCTAACAGCTGTCATGCAGGATAGAGTATTGCTACAAAATAATAACAACTGCAGATTGGCTCACTAACTTATCTTTTCAAAGGTTTTATTATTTGCATTTCTCACATGAGCATATGGAGGCTCAGAGGATTAAGCAACTTTCTCATAATAAGAAAGCCAGTAAATGGTAGAGAAGAATTCACACTCAATCTGTCCAACCCAATGACAGTCTTATAAAGACATCAAACTGGAATCCCCCTTTTCCATGTAAAAGAAGCCTTAAAGGCAAGTATCAGCTCTGAAAATTCCAAATTCTCAGTACAGTGATCCCTTACCTATTGCGGGAGTTACATTCCAGAGACCACCATGATAGGTGAAAATCCATGAAGTAGTGGTGTTGTTTATTTTATTATTTATATATATTTTAAGGCTTTATAAACCCTTCCCACACTCCTATAAACCTTTCCCACTCTCTTATTAACCTTTCCCACACTCTTATAAACACTTCATGTGCTCTTAAACACTTTCTACACTCTTAAACCTATGCAATTTTAACAACATACAAAATTCTATATGGCTACTCACCAGTGAAGTATACTACAACTTGAATGATGAAGATCATGAATTATGTAGCTGTGCAGTACTGATGGCGATGAAGGTGATGACGATGAGATGAATGTACTGCACAGACAAGAAGAGCACTTCAGCTCTTCTGAAGGCACCACGTCATCAGGCGTTTCATCAGGTGGTGTAGTATCTTCGCCCTGGGCCGTAACTTCTATTTCCGTTAAAGGCATAGGTGTAACTGATCTCTTTGTTCGAATGATAAACACAGTTATGGGGAGTTGTTGGTGTTGCTTTTTTTTCTTAGTGAGAAGGTTTTTATAAACTGACATGCCACTCTTGATTGTATTTATGAAGTGCAATGAATGAAGCATCTGAGGGTCCCATTCTTCAGCCACTGAAGTTCTTTGGCCATTCTGACCATGGTTGCAAGATGATTGAGTGTTAGGCCAACCTCCTCCTCTTCTCCAACCCATAATTCATCTTGTTCCTCATCCTCTTCTTCACTTGCTGACTTTGTCATCTCCATCAGGTCTTCGTCCGTCAACAGTAGTGAGTGGACATCCGCAGAGGCAGCTTCTCCATGCAGAGAATGAATCCAAAGCATCTCTGAAATTTGTCAAACCAGCCCTTGCTGGCACTGAATGGGGTTGGTCTGGTGAGAGAAGCACTCGACGGTCCTACTTCTGCGTCGTCATCCTTGTCTTCATCCTTGTCACAGTCGTGAATGTCTGTGCTTTCTGCAAAACTATCATAAAGTTTCTTGGCCTTTGTCCAGATGGTGTTGGTATCCAGTGAGATATTCCTCTTCCTGCAGTCATTTATCCACAGGTCAACGCAGATTCCATTCTCACAATGGCCTTATTGTGGGAAGTGACCACCCCCTTTGCAGTCTTGTTAAAAGTCATTGTTGCTGTAGACCTAATATTCTTCTCATCTTTCTTTATGTAGTTAACAGTAGATTCGTTGATCCCATAATGGCAGCCTACAGCCCCGTAGCTTTTGCTTTCCTTTAACATGTTGAGAAGTTCCACCTTTTCTTTGATGGTAAGCATATTCCTCTGGTAGTTGGGTTCACTGCCAGATGCCTTAGAAGGTGCAGAACATTTGGGTGGCATCACAGGGCTTGAAATAAATTCAAACTTTTACGAAAATTTCAAAAAAACACAACACCACAGGGCAACATTACATGCAGCAATTAGGTGTCGATGTGAAGTGGACAAGGAGAGATGCTGAACATTTGGGCACAGTGCGGGAGAGCAAACAGACTGATGCTATGGTCACTGAGCCAATCAGCGCCCAGGATACAGAACACAGTGCTGTGGTTGGTCGCCTTCCATTCCATCAGCCAATAGTGTGCCGTGTACAATCTCATGTTGGCAAACTTGCACAAGCAGTAGTGGCGTACTGCATTTTCATTGTGTACAGTACGGTATTCATCCACTGATGAGATACAAACTGTATTTTATTTCTATTTAATATTCTTTTAATATGTTTTAATTAACATTTTTTATATTTTTATATTGTTTTAATTTTAGGCAAAAATAATTAAAATCATAAATGTGATATAAATACCTATATACCGCAAAACCCTGTGATATAGCAAGAACTCTGCGATACAGAATTAGATATATATATTTTTTTAAAAACCCGCGATACAGTGAAGCCTCAATAAGTGAACCGCGATATAGCGAGGGATGACTGTAAATAGCTATGGAAAGAAGCTGGCTTTATATACATAGCATGATTAGTTTCACAAAAATAAATAGGAAAAATATTTCTCCAGCTATGACTAACTAACCTGAATATCTACAAACTACATCATAATACTATCTATCAAATCTATCTATCAAACTACATCATAATAAGTATATCTGACAGGTCCTCACTGCGCCCTAAAACTTTTGCTCTAACAAATATTAGCCAAATGACTTCAGGAGAAGTCAACATAAGGAAAAGGCTTTATTAAACTTGTCATAACCTATTATGCTGTTAATAATATTATTCTAAGCATTATATTATTCTATTCTGTTTACTCTTTGTTGATAAACTAGATTATCCTGCTCCCCATGTCCCCCAAAATCAACAGGATGCAATGGAACTGCACAAAAGATAAAGAGCTTAGGATTTTAAAATAGTGATTTGGAAATAAAGAGTGTCAAAGACATGACTTTGAAAATCAAGAGTGGAGAGCCATGCTTAAGAAAAATAATATGCAGAGTCATAGCATAAATTTTGTCTTGAATTCTGCATAAAATAGTTACATTATTACAATGCCGAAAAACCCACTCGAACATCTGCAAGCCCCGATTCAGATATTGTGTGTGTACCCTGTATCCCACAGGTGGCAAACACAAGGCCCACGGGCCTCCACCTGGTTTTATCTGGCCCGGCACCTTATTTCTACTGGTGGCAGTGCTGAGCTCCTTGCCCCTAGTTAACAAATAGTTACTTTTATACAGTCCTAAAATTACATTCGGCCCTTTGAAGGCAACCTTGAGGCTGATGTGGACCCTGGTGGAAATGCGTTTGACACTCCTGCTGTATCCATAATAAAACCAGCATTGTCTCCTTAAATCTCTCCTTTATTCATGGGGATCCACTATGCAGCCAAAGTTAAGGTGGAGGGTTCTACATTCAAAACTAGGGTGGAGAACATAATAGTTTCTTATGCACAAAACTAATATCCTTTGGTTCTATTATAGCTTTCATATTGCCAAGGAGATCTAAGAAATTCTTTAATGTTACTCAACTCAGTAAAATCAAAGAAATAATGGGGCAAAAAGCTGAAACATAGGTAAAGAAATGGAGTAAGACCACAAACTTTTGAGGATCAAAGCCCGGATAAAAAACAATAATAATAAGCCAAGTATTATAATCTTGTTATGTAAAATCTATTTTTGGAACAGAGACTCTAGTGGTGAGAGCATATAAGGTGCTAGAATTAGTCTCATCAAAGCCTGGACCAACAAACCTGGCACTATCCTGTGGTCACATATTCGGCTGCCCAGCCTGACTCCATCTCTGGGCAATGTGCACAGAGATGGCCAAGGTGGAGTCTATGTGCCCCTCCCCCCCCCGAATCTAATAGGACCTTAAATGCTCTGACCCACAGAGCACAGTACAGTTATGCTGTGCATGTCTCCAAGCCTCACCTTAAGAAATCAGCAGCTTCTATTTCCTGTCTTTGGAACACTTGCCAGGAGACCATGTAAGTCCAGTTACCCTGAGACCACCATATAAGAGACCATGTGCAGCCACAGGTGGAGAGTCCCAGCTGTGCTGAGTTTCCTAGCTTTCCCTGCCAAGGGGCCAGATGTGGGAGTGAAGCTGTCCAATGGCACAGCTGAATATAACCAAGTGACCCCCATCAATGCCTGTGGAACAATAGAATCGTCCAGACAAGCCCATCCTGATCCACAAAATCATGAAAGAAAATAAAGTAGTTCTTGCTTTAGACCTTAGAATTTTGGGGTTGTAGGTTACATAGCAACAGAAAGTGGAACAGAATGTTTCTTCTTCAGTTAGTCTATTTTCCTTCTAAAACTACCTGTTAATTGCTCTTATTATATAACGAATGTGTATTTATTAAGGATCAAGCCTAACCCTCCCTGTGCACCTGATCTTCCCAATTTTCATATATACGTACCAATGAAGCCAGAAGATGGTGGGTTGGGCTGAATCTTCTCCTTAGTGTTCTCCTGGATAATGTCCCAAAGCTGCCATATAAATTTAGGATGAAGAATGTAAAATGGCTGATTTGGGTTTCTCTGACGATGCTGAACATATGGAGTGAACAGGTTGTAATCTGGCTTCTTGTACCACTAAGAGAAAAAAGTCAACACAGTCAAGTACTGAGGACCGCACTGTGAAAAGGGCACAGGGCAGCAACCAGGAGGGAGGGATTCAGAGGTAGAGGAGGGACTAAGTACACAGAGAGCAGCAGGGTTCTAGCCCCAAGGGACCGACTCTATTCTGTGGTAAAATGAGAGAGAGGGCTAAGGCAGCAGTCAGCAGACTTTCTGAAAAGGACCAGATATAAACACGTTTGGCTTTTTGGGTTACACAGTCTCTGTGGCAACACTCAACTCTGCCTTTGTACTGGGAAAGCAGCCACACGAGATACAAAATGAATGGCATGGCCTTGTTCCAATAAAACTCACCTTACACAAGAAAAAATTCAAAATGGATGAAAGACTTAAATATTAGACCAAAAGCCATAAAAATCCTAGAAGGAAACAGTAAAATCTCAGACATTGCTTGCAGCAATATTTTATCTGATATATCTCCCCAGGCAAGGGAAACAAAAGAAAAAATAAACTAATGGGACTACAGCAAACTAAAAAGGTTTTGCACAGCAAAGGAAACCATCAATAAAATAAAGACAACCCATGGAATGGGAGAACATATTTGCCAATACATTTGATAAGGGATCAATATTCAAAATTTATAAAGAATACCAAATGATCAATTGAATTAAAAAATGGGCAAAGGGCTTGAATATACACTTCTCCAAAGAGGACATACAGATGGCCAATAGACATATGAAAAGATGCTCAACATCACTAATCATAAGAGAAATGTAAATTAAAACCGCAATGAGATATCACCTCACATCTGTCAGAATGGCTGTCACCAATAAATCAACAAACAACAAGTGCTGGTGAGGATATAGAGAAAAGGGAATCCTTTTGCACTATTGGTGGGAATGTAGACTGGTGCAGCCAGTGTGGAAAGCAGTATGGAGATATCTCAAAAAATTAAAACTGGAACTGCCTTTTGATCCAGTGATCCCAGTTCTGGGAATATATCAAAAGAAACCCAAAACACTAATTTGAAGGAACATAAGCACCCCTGCGCTCACTGCAGTGTTATACACAGTCACCAAAATATGGAAGCAGCCCAAGGATCCATCAGTAGACGAATGGATAAAACAACTAGGGGATATTTACACAATGGAATTCTACTCTGCCACAAAAAAGAAGAAAATTTTACCCTTTGCGACACGGATAACATTATGCTAAGTGAAATATGTCAGTCAGAGAAAGACAAATACCATACAATTTTACTTATATGTAGAATCTAATGAACAATCTGAACTAACAAGTAAAATACAGACAGACTCATAGATGGAGAGCAGGATGACAGCTCTGGTTGGGGGAGGTTAGTGGGTGGAGGGACTGAGCAAAAAGGAAAAAGGACTCATGGACATGGACAACAGTGTGGTGATCACGGGGGGGGGGGCGGGGAAGCGGATAAATGGGATTAAATGGCAATGGAAAAATATAATAAAAGTTTTTAAAAAAGCTTTATTTAAAAAACAGGGTCAGATTTGGCTCATGGCTGTAGTTTGCTGATCCCCAGTCTAAAAAATAGTGTTTTCCAAATCTAATCAATAGAGACAAAACAAATCAGTTAAAGCCTAGGCCTGGAGCTGGGGTTGGGAAGACTGATGAGTGGGGCACAAGGGAACTCTCTGGAGTGATTAAAAAATTCTATTTCTTAATTGCAGTGGTAGACACATGACTATATATATTTACTAATACTCATCAAAATGTATACTTACACTGACTGTACATAAATTATGTTATGAAAAAATAAACTATAGGTTGGTTTAAAAAAATGTTTGCAGAAGTGTCTCAGGTGACACTATGAAATGGAATTTGGAGAGAGCGAGGCTCAGGCCCCTCGCTCCCTTCAAACAGATTCTCTGGACTACTGTAATGTCCCAAGGAATGTACCGATGTTGAATGTGTTCTGTTTTAAAAACGTTGAAAATACTGGACCAGATCATCCTAAGTGAACGATGGCCCCAAGCCCTAAGGCAGGGGCATGTGGACTTGCTTCTCTGTTCCTCCCAGTCCTGACACAGAGGCACTGCAGGACAGGCCCTGCGGGCAGCAGCCTTGTCACTCAGACTCAGCACCACCACCCACGGGGTTGGGCAGCTCTGGCCTCAGGCTTGGATGCTTCCAACAGATAGAAGCTTTTGGTCTGTTCTCAAACAGCAAGAAAGCTACCAGAACTTAAAGCCAGAGAACCTCGGGCTGGGAAGGAAGCTGAAAGATTCAAACACCCAATTTGATGCTTGATTCTCAATAGAGGATACATATTAGAATCAACCAGGCTTCCTCAGAAAACATACATCAATGCTGAATGCTACATTTCTAGAAATGGGGCTTTGACAGATATATTTGAAAAATACTCTGCAAGTGGTTTTGATTTGCTATCCTGGTGAAAAGCTGGTTAATAATCAGCTAGGTAAGGGTCCAACCTCAGTGTCAAGGTGAGCACAGACAGAACATTCCTTTCACCCTTGGACAGCTCTCTGAGAAAGCTGCCTCTTGCTGGAGCCAAGATAGGTTCCACCTGACAAGACTGCATTCTCTTGAGTCATAGCAGAACAGGTCAAAAAATTCTCATTGGCACAGCTGACAGCATCTTTCACAAGGCTAAATTATCATCCATCTTCCCAGCCCTCTTTAAAAAACTGACACTGGTGCTCCATCCAAGGTTTCACTAAAAGTAATTAGCTGCTTGTTTAGATAGGCAATGATTTACCAGAAAGTCATGCATATAACTTGCTTACATTTTGATGGCTAGGAATAATTTTGTTTACGCTCTATCATGAGATTAAATAGGTATAGAAGCTGGAGCCAAAGAGGGCTACAGTCAAGGAAAGCCTGTAACAGGTTCATTTAAATAATAATAAGTTGTTGATACACGAGTTTAGATTTTTCTTGCTAAGCACACTTCCAATTTATTTCAAAAGTTACTTGTAACTTCTTGGAAAGTGATGTAACCCTATCACAACGGGGACATTTTCAGTTTAATCAGACCAACCTCCAGCGTAACTAGGAATTTCTGGACATTTGGACATTTTACATTAAAAAAAAATCCTGCAGAGCAAACGTCCCCTTTAGACAGACAATGTTCACCAAGTATGCTGTTGGGAGTAAATATCAAGATGGTATGGATACACAGGTATCTAAATGGCAATCGCAGTCAGTTTCATTATCTCTATCAAAGCCTAATCTTTGACTTGGCCCCATGAGCAATCAGTCGAAGGTACCTTCTGACCCTTAGGGTTAGGATACGGGCAACAAAGGAAAAACTTACCAGGTTAAGATTTGCAGAATAAGGAGCGGGGTCCCAGGCCACCAAAATGACATCTTTATACAATGAACTTTCAATGAAGTGATGGTTGGGGTTGGTCAGAATCTGCAAATACATAGAAAAATCATTTCAAAGCCAGTGTTAAGTTTCTTCAAAATCATATTTTAAAGAGAAATGAAAATTTTTTCCTTGTTCTGACTCATTTTTAAAACTTTCCTCAGACTTTGTCTTCCTCTGGGGAAGGGAAGAGAGGCTGGCATCACATGCTAAAGCACTTCAAAGAAAGGTTTGGGGAAATGAAATTTTAAAAGAATCTACCAGTTCTTAACATTTTTACCAAGCACTGCACTAATATCTAGTGGTTTCGAATCGGCTCCTGAAAGATGTAACCCCCTTGCTCATTCAGGCCCCTACAACCTTCTACAACCGCCTTCATAAGTAATTTGGAAAGAGAGTGGCAGGTGGGGATGAACTGAGTTAGGAAGGTGCCTCCAGAGCACCAGCCTCGGGACGAAGGGGCACAGCGAGCCAGTCACCTGAGTCAGCCCCGGTGCGACTGTTCTCCCCTGTGGTCCTATCTAGTCCTGGATGAGTTCTTCGATCTCACCTGCCAATCCTTTTTTTAAAGTACAGTTTTGGGAAAAAATAATGTATTGTTTTCCTCAGTTTTAAGGTGCAATTTTTTACAGTTTTTTCCTCATATTTTAATGTCCCTGAAGTTAAAATGTATCTTACAGGTGACAAGTATTTAATTTGATGGGATTTATCTTCTCCTCTCTGAAAAGCTGTTATTAGATGAATGGTGAATCCTATAATCAATGGCATCTATAAAATAAGGAAGTACAGTAACTGTTTTTTACCTTGCTGTATGCCGCCTGGATCAGGGTACTAGGCAGAAATCTAATCTTTTGTTCTGCAAGCAATTCATCATAAATCACTTATCACCTCATATTTTTATATACAGTCTGAAACTCTAGAAATTGTTGTAGTTTGTTCCAATTTTGCCACAAGTTTGGAAAACATTAAGAATACGAAGAATAGAGATATTTTCAACAATCCATTTTAATTAAAAAAATTTTAAATAACAGACTAAAGTTTTCAAGCTACCATATTGACCTTAAGTTTTGTATCTTTGCTTTTCTCTCCTTCACCACCTGCCTTCTCACAGCCACAACTTCTAAGTTTAACATCTTTTTAAGTCCACAGAATGCAACATGGTAAGTCTAATGCACACACACACACACACATGAATACATATGAATACATGTATACAGATTTTTCCCTTTGATCTTACTCATTTCTCCTGTTCACGTCACACATGAATTCACATTTCTCTATCTGTTTTCTTCATTAATTCTTTATAATCACAAGACCCATAGAAATAAATATCATGATCATGGGCAACTGGGTAACTTCTTTTCATTCATCTAGTTAAACCAGCTATGTATGGAATGCACATCCATGAAAACACTCCACCCATCTTACCTGGGAGTTAATGATGCGCACAGTGGTTTTATTTCCAACGTCTTTCTCATAGCCGCGTGTAGGAGCAGCGTTAAATCTCAAAACTGCATCATGAGAATCTAAGGGCACATAAGTGACAAACTCACTTTTTTTTCTCTGTAGAATAAACATCATCTAGGATAATATCTTAAAGAAAATCTTTCAATATCCAAAGCTAATTGGACACCGACAATTAAGAGATCCATACACATTTTTCAGTATACTATTTGTTTAGAACGAAATCCTGCCTAGGGGCAAATCAACATGAAAATACAAATGGACTCACTTACAATCCGACATCATTTAAGTTATACATCATTTTGGTCCTACATCATTTAAGTTATATAGAGATACTTAGGGGTCACAATTTTTAAAAGGGGTGTGCTCTCTGCAGCCATTCTCCTAAAGATTCCAAAACATTTTGAAGACAAAATCTATGGGAACAGGCAAGGATATTATAACCAGGCTGCTTGCTGGCGGCTCCTCACTGCTGGTGGATGGAGGCTGCTCCCAGTGCTTCTGATGCTGCTGCCTGAGCCAAGGTCAAGTGCATCTCTCACACGGTGAGAGCCCCAGCCTTCAATGCAACCTCACCACTTCTGTGCATCTCTTCATACTGCTGACAATGCTAAAGCAGACCCATGTGAGAGTAATCTTAGGGCATTGTTTGTTTCTAGCAATGGCCTGACATACCGCCTCAACAGGAGGAAGGGAGAGACCACCAATGGTTCTGCAGCCAAAGCTGTTTATGGGAATAAGGGCAACCTTGGTTCAGAGACCTTCAACCACAACCTAAGTCTATGTCTCTCTTCATTTGCCTTGACAAACTTTCTCAGTCTCTCCAAGGTCCTGAAAACAAGGCTGTGGAGGCTGACGAGGGAGACCAGAAGTGGGATCACCTGACTAAGGGACGAACACAGGAGATATGTTCTCTTTCCACAAAGCAGGCCACGTAGTGGGTCGGGCAAAAAGTCTGTTCAGTTTTTTTCCGTAAAATAAAAGACACATTTTTTATTTTCACCAGTAACTTTATTGATTTGGATATTTTGAGTATGTCGGCTCCTCCCACGTGGTATAATGTCGACTACTCTCAATGAATGTCTGAATTTGATTACTATCAGCTCAACTGGACCACGCACCCATGGAGCATTGTCCAGGGAGAAATCTCCAGCATGAAACTTTGCAAACCACTCTTGACACATTCGATCAGTCACAGCACCTTCTCTGTACCCTGCACAAATCTTTTTATGTGTTTCAGTTTCATTTTTACTTTTCTTGAAATAATGAAACATAATATGCTGGAAATGTTGCATATTTTCTTCCATCTTCAATATTAAAATGGCTACACAAAAATTCACCAGTTTTTTTAAATGCATGCTGATATGACAGCTATCACAATACAATCAAATGAAATTGTTTCAAATGAAATTAAAGAGACTAAGTGCTACCAGAGTCATCTTATGGAAAAAAACAAACAAACCTTTTGGCCAACCCAATAAATATGTATGTCTTGAAATTTCCTGTGCCAGCTCATGGGTTTCTCAGAAACCAGCCTGGAACCAGAGTTAATCAGCAATAAGGGAATTTCCATGGGTATCTTTAGCTTCAAAAATCCTATGTACATTTCAAGTTCAACTTGGAGAAATGAAAATACCTATTTATGAGAGTAAGAAGTGAAATGATCCATTTCTGATTTGCCAAAGAACTTTGTGGACACATGCCACACTTATGGTGACTACACTCCATCAAGTCACTAAAAGCAGTTTGCTCTCTGCACATGAGTCCTGCTATGCCTTCCTGGGGAGCATCCTTGTGAGAGACCTTGCTACTCTCTAAGCACTAGAAGCTTGGTATGCAGGTCACCATTCAAACCACATTACAAAAGGTGCCTCTCTTTACAAGCACTGAACTCAGAAGAATTCAGATTCCAGATTTGAGCACTAAATTGATACGCTTCTGGAACACATAATAATGCATACAGGATACCTGGCTATGTCATCAAAAAGTCCTAACAATATTCTTTTAGGGGAAATTTTGCAACAGTCAGCAAGCTATTACCTGCCACCAGCTTCAGTAACTAAAGCTGTACCGTAACACAGATGCACTCATTTATTTCCTTATTGTCTCTAACAGCAGAGTTGAGCTATGCGACCCCTGTGGCTCACGGAGCTAAAACATTCACCACTTGGCTCTTAAAAACAAGAAGTTTGCCGCTCTCCAAATTCTTATTTTTTGTTTTCAGGACCCTTTTACATTCTTGAAAATATATGATAACCCAAAGACATTACATTTATTTGGATGGTATCTATCAATAGATACCATATTAGAGTGTAAAACAGAAACAATTTAAATGTTTATTAATTGAAAATAACATTTGCTATTAAAAATACATTAATGAGTGACTTTTTAGAAGACCGTTGGTTTCTCTCAGTTGCTTCTGCATCCGGTCTGCTGCGATATATTGCTTTAGTTGAAGTATATATGGAGACTCAGACATATCCCTGAAAATTGAAGGAATATTTGAAGTCTTTCCAGATTACAAGGAAGTCTTCTTTGATTCTTCATAAAAACTTGGTAAGTGCTAGTTTTGTAAAAGGGAGTTGTAACGAGGAATGTGACACAATATCAACATATTTTTCACACTGTTACATCAAAGCCCATTAGTGTATCTTGCTCTTAAAACGGGTAATTTCCCCATGTATAACTTTGTAACACTGTACAATAATGGTCATCTGGAACTATCAGTTCAATAAGTGAACCAGATCTTTCAAATATTGATGTATCTTGTTATAAAATAAATCAAACTCCTGCTTGAAAGTCTGAATTTTATCATGGGCAATAAACAATGTTAGTTATTTTCCTAAAAGTGACAGATTCACTTAATTCCTTTTTGAGAGAATATCTGCTAATGTCTAAGACTGAATAAAGTCTGTCAGTCACTTGTTTCAAGTAAAACTTGTGTTTCATGATAAAAATTGCTAGTTCTGCTCACAACTCACACAAAAGCTTTTCCACTGTGTGTTGGTATGCAGAGAGCTTTTCAGATTATTTTGCACTTTCTCTTAAAAACACGGGTACTCACAGACTGAGATTTAATGATACCAACAACTCCTACTGCTTCATCAAGGGCATCCATAAGTGAAACTGGCACTTTCTTCTCTTACTGATAATATACTTGGCAGTGAAAATACCATGTCTAGTAGAGTTGGGTCCTGCTGCCTTGACTTGTGCTGAGCAGCAGTTTTATCTGCCAACGCTTCTGTAACATCAGTGCAAATGTCAACAGTTAAAGAAACCTTTGAGTGTTATAAAAATAGTTTTCACTTTGTGAATCCATGAAAGGGTCTTGGACTCCCCAAGTGTAAGCAAACCATACTGTGTAAACTGGGACCTCAGGCCACCCTGTCTGACAGGGCAGAGCATGAGAAGAGGCTGCAAGCAGTGAGGGAAACTGCAGGCACTCAGAGGCAGTCCGAAGTGCTGCCAGTTCTCCCACTAAACCATGCTGCTCTCAGACACAGCTCTGTCTAAGGCTAAGGTGAACAAGCCGAGGACCCTACGCAGTGGCTGCATTGCAAATTAATTAGGCAATTCCAACTTCTTCATATCACTCTGGAAAACTGCACAGCTTTTAAATGCTGCAGTTCACACTAAGGTGTGTTTTAGGCCTTCAAGCAACATCACAAGGCACTTCTGTAACTAGCTGACCTCCTTTAGAAGTGGTAGAAGTCTGAAGAGTTAAGAGGCCAAATTTGTGGCGGAGGCAGAGAGGTAGAGCTGAGGCTGAGCGGATGCAGATGGAAGCTCTTAAAGCTGTCGGCGAGCAGAATCTGGCAAGGTGGGAGGGCAATGTGGGGAGGCCTAGCTGAGAGTGTGCCCATCAGACAGACTTTTTTTGTAAACGTATGTCTGCTTGTGTGTGCACCGCCTTGATAATGAGCCTTAAAAAACAAAGCTGTCCATTCACATTTAGAAAAGAAACAGGACAGCGAGCACAAGGGGAATAAAGTAAAGCACCGTTTCTGGAAAAGACATTTATTTCTAGGCTACAGCCAGTTTATGTTGACTTGAGAACAATCCAGTCTAAATGCACACACTGAAGGAAGATTAAAGCCCTTCGAGGAGCAGACAGCCAGGAGGCCGACAAGCAGTCACTGCCCTGCTCTGGGCACCGCGCCCACACCCGCCCCCTCCTTTCCTATACTCTTCCAGAAAACAAAATTTGCAACAGTGAGGAAGCAAAAGCCTGCTGTCCTTAGGGAATTCATCTGTCTCCTGATTCCACCGCCCTGGTGTGTCTCAGCTTTCCCAGGACTCTTGTAGTATGACTTACTTTCTTCATGCCATCAAATCTAGGCTCTGGAGTGATCTCTCTAAAATAAAAAGTTGACCCATCACTCCTTTGCTTCAAAGATTGCAATGCCTCTCACCATGAGCCCAGGGGTCAGAGCTGGAGTTTCTGGAGACGCAGATTGAGGTTGGATGAAATCCAGGCTCCACCTACTGGGCCTTCTAGGTGCCTACATTTCCTTATCCATAAGACAGGAATAATCAATCTATTACTTAGGTTTGCAAGACTCCAGCAGTTAACACATAAAAGCATTCAGTACTGTAACACCCTACCTATGATTACAATCATTGAGTGAAGTCTAACTTCTGGAGAAGGATGCACAAGCACATCTGGGAGCTGACCTCCTGCCCACTTATCCAGCTTTCTTTCCTCTCCCCTTCTGCCCCTCCAGCTCTCTTCACCTGAATGCTGCATCTGTGACCTGGAGTCCTCTCTTCTGGGCAGTGTTTGCTAACCTCCTCTCTCTCCCCAGGCACCAGCCCCTACTGTGGGTTAGGATTCTACTGTCTTCCTTGTCAGTTTATGTCTCTCTCAGTTCTTCTCCTAACCATGGTATTTCCATGGTCTGTTCTCAGTCTGTTTTCCCCATTAGACTATAGAGGATTTGAGGTTTATGTCTGTTCCCTATTCATCTTTGAGTCACTAATCACTTGCATAGTTATCAGGCCTCAGAGAGATGGGGATCATTAAATACTCAATGCTTGTTGAATGACTATATGATCTTTCGTGCTTTTATTTGTTTGTTTATTTTTGTAACAGGAGATGGCAAATCCAGACTCTGACCCCTGGGGAATACTGAATGCTCCACTCCCTACACACTCCTTCCCCGCCTTTCCCACACACTTTCCAGAATTTGAGTTTCAAGTACACAGGTCCTGATCTCCCATATCAAGGCCACCACTGTTAGATCAGAGTAAACAGTTCTCTGCAGTGTGTTTCCACAGGACTGCTGGCGGATGAACTCACTACCAAATTATTGTTTATATGTATGGGTGAAAAAAAGATCTCACTGATTCTAGGAAAGAATGTCCCACATTCTTTCCAAAGCAGTTCAGTTTGCTTTTCAATAACATATTCAAAGTGGAGGTGTTGACAACTGCTACAATGTTTTTAAAAGCGATTACAGAGCATGACTCAGTCTAAGAGAACTGGGAAACAGGACTGCACTGCCAATAGAACCAGCAGAGGGAGCTAGAGGGAAGCCAGACAATGCAGAAACCTGAGGGTAACAGTCTTCCTCTGTGGGTGAGGGATGCTGATTGCTAAGCATTCATGGCCAGTTTGCCTGCAGGGGGCCCCCTGGCGGCACTGACATGGAGCGAGCTAGCCCCAGGTACTTTCCTAGCTCCGCCGTCAGTTTTTCTTAATAATACTATGTTTTTAAGTCTTTTGATCTTCACTTAGCCAATCCACAAGAGAGTTTTAGGGGTCAAGATGAATTTAGCTAAATAGTACAGCATGCCTCCATATTCCAGGTTGCCTGGAGGAATCTACTGGTGACTTTGTGTTTATTAAGAGAACCATTGACAACTATATGATGATAAGCATGTATACATTCGGGTGAGTAGGAAGGAGAAACTCACCACCTCACATGGGCAAGTGCTCATGCTAAGGGATACTATCTTATAAAAGTGAAGGAGTTTTCATTTTTACAAATTGTATTATGCTTTGGTAACTAACATATTCTTAAAATGGTAGGTACGAAAATGGATTTAAAGGAACCTAAGCAAAACAACAGAAAACTGTAAATACTTGTGTTTTTCAGTTAAGATTCTACAATTCTAATCACAAAGCCTCACGAGAGTGCCTACAATATAAATTAAATCTGGATACTAGAAATTAATAAAGATGTAAGTAACATTTCCCGTTCCTCCAAAGCATGTAATGTCTAGTGTCTTTCACACTCTATTCCAAATTCTGAAAAGAGTTTATGAGACTCTGGTCAGAGACATTTATGGCAGAATAAAGAGCAGGGCAATTCTCACTAACATGCAAGAGCAATCCAAATTTGCAGCTACGATTCAGAGGTGTTTAAAACACTGCAAAACAAAACCAGAAGCCAGTTACTGCCTGCTTTACAGCATAATACTTAAATTCCTTCTTACATTATTAACAATGGTCCTGGAAGTGAGAAAGAACTGTGATATTACTTCACTCCAGGGACCTCTAAACCTCATCAATTTCCTCATCAATTGCAGGCTGCTCTGCTCCAGCTTCGGGTACAAATTTATATGACATAAGGACAGTGTTATTATAACACCGCTGTAATGTCAGCACAGGGATACTGGGACCCCAGACCTCAAGTCTAGACTTGTATCCTTTTTTTCAACTTTTAAAAAAATTCGCCTTTAGTCTCATTCCCAAGAATATCTCAGATGAGGTCCGGGTTGTGAAGCCTGATCACGAAGTCACTCCTCCACCTAAAAATGGTTGATATTCAGAATATCAACCACTCCTAAAGGACACAGAACAGCTAATGGGTCCAGGAAACAACAGGTATTCCTTTCTAACAAGTAGGTGATGCCCCCTGAATGTCACTTCCAGATTAGTTACAAGCAACACTGCCTATTGTGAAAATGTATTAGGCTCGGTTGTTTACATCGGCACTTCAGGCTGAGGCTGTGTCTGATTCACAGTTGTCCTTTGGCACTGAGCACAGAGGCTGGCACATAGTGGGGGCTAAACACTCGTTTGTTAAATGAGTTAATGGGCCTAAAGGACCAAGCTGCTTGCTCACTGGTATAGCAACAGAATTAGCCTGGGAACGGAGGGAAGTCAAAGTCCTTGTACCAGACTAAGTTTCCTGAGGAAGGAATTCTACGTGAAGGCTGTAAGCTCGAGTTTCCCACCTGCCAGCCTGTCCTGCAGATTTTGGGCTCCAGATATCAACTCTCACGTGAATTTCCAGACCACCTGCTTGCCCTACAATTACAGAATTATCAGTCCCAACAATCACAAGAGCAAGTCCTTAAAATAAATCTCTTTCTCTCTACATATATATCCCATCAGTCTGTTTCCCTGGACAGGTTTAATTACAGGAACTATGAAACAGACTGTCCTCAAGGCTTTTGACATGGATTTGAAGATGGGAGCCTGGGATGCAGCCCTGTTATTTACCATTTGAGAGAAGATCTTTTGAGGTGGCATGCCTAACTGCCTTAGCCCCATGGGAATTTGCTTTCCTTCCTCGCCCTCTTATTTATGTCCCGTAACTCTTCCACACTATAGGTTCATCAGGCTTTTGAAGACCATGCTTGGAGACTATCAACTTAGAACATGGCTTCTAAGGGAGCTGAATCCAGAGACAGGTCAGCAAGGAAGGTCGCGGCTGCAAAAGGCGGGGGCGCTGGCCTTCCACGCCTCCTGGCATCCAGCAATGAGGAGCAAATGTCTGCTCTAAAACTGCCTGCCCCAAAGGATACCTATGCTGGGATCCCAAACAGGGTCTTTCAGCTCCAACTAGAAAGAAGGAAAGAAAGGAAAGAAAGGAAGAAAGAAAAGAAAGGAAGGAAGGAAAGATGGAAAGAAAGAAAGAGAAGGAAAGAAAGAAAGAAAGAAAAGAAAGGAAGGAAGGAAGAAAAGAAGGAAGGAAGAATGAAAAGGAAGAAAGGAAGAAAGAAAGAAAGAAAAAGAAAAAAAGCAGTTTTCAGCCAATGTCCAGAACATCCAGCGCTAAACCCCAAGTGTGCCCTGCCAGTGGGAACCAGAGGACGGTGGAGACACAGCCAGACCTAATCAGGCACCGAGCCCAGCAGAACCCCCACGACCGACCGCACCCACCTATCTCCTCCCCCAAGGAGGAGTTGAGGATGGCGCCCGCAGACATGACCACGGCGCACGAGCGCAAGCCGCGCGGGTGTAGCTGGCTGAGCGGCACGGCGGGGACCAGGGCGCGCCAGCCCAGCGCGGAGAACGGGGGCTCGGTGCCGTCGAGCGTGCGCACCCGCACTCGGCGCCGCAGCGCGCACAGCAGAGCCCCCCGGCTCCGCCCCGCAGCGCGCTTCCCGCGGAAGCGCACGCCGTGCTTGTTAGCGGTCACGTAGTCCCTCATGGCCTTCTGCAGGCGCGGGTTGAGCATCTTGGAAGAGACGTTTCCCTTCCACAGCCGGTGCAGGAAGGCCCTAGACATGGAGGAAAACAACCTGTCTCCATCGTCGCCCTCCTCAAGCAAATGGTTGCTCTTCTGATGCAGGTGCCTTTTCTTCACCGTCGGTACCCCTACCCGCAGGCTAGGGTGCCTGGGGGAAAGCGACTCCCACGTCCCCTGAGTATGGCTGTGAGGCCCTCGCTGACCAGCAGCAAAAAGGTAGTCCTCGTCTTCCGGGTAGAAAGTACTTTGAGATTTTCTCCCAGTCTGGGATGAAAAGAACTCGTCTTTATTTTCAACCCCACTTTGCACCCGGGCCCATTTCTGCCGGTCGCGAGGCCCCGTGGCGTGCCCATCCGGCAGCCCCCTGTTTGCCTCCACGCCTTCTGGCAAGGAGGGCTCCTGCATGGCACCCATGATGGCCCTCTGCTTCCCCTGCATGGGGAGGAGCCTTCTGGTCTCCAGGAAGGCAAAGGAGCTGGGTGCAGGCTCAGCAGGGTTGCTGTCAGTGAAGTAAATGAAAATCACCAGGAAGAGGATCCCCCAAGCAAATATCCCACAAAGCGTTCGTCGTCTCCACTGCTTCAAATGAGGTTTCATGGCAGGGCTCTGGGGTCAGCAGCTGGTGTCCTAAAGCAGCAAGAGTCGAATGAACCTGTAAAACAGTTAGGTTTACAGTTAGCCAATGTGGACATCTGCCAGACATCACTGGCAAAGACCTATCTTTGCAGTGTTCCTGTTGAGGACGGTCAGAATGGGTGCCAGAAACCAGGATCATTGGGAAGCTTTTGCTAAATTCAGCTGTCATATTTTCCCCAACGTCCAACCTCTGCAAAGGGTCACACCATGTCAGCTGAGAGTCTTGGGGGAGAGGAGGTGGAGTGCATGTGTATTTGGAAACCCTCTCTAGGTCACTCAGTGACAGGTTTGTCTCCCCGCTTTTACAGCTGCTTAAAATAGGGACCATCTCCACAACCTCTCCCTGAAACTAGGTTTATGGAATTATAATTTGATGAAACAGCAGAGTTTGCCAACTTTTACCTGCTTATTGGATGGCCAAAAGCTCAAACCTCACATATTGTACAGCAGCATTGCTGTGTATCCCTAAGGGGTGACAACCAAGTCTGATTTCCTGTGGTCTCCCTTAGGCCCAGGAGGCTGCCTGAAACACACCAGCAGTCCACCCATGGTTCTGAATTGGCAATGATTCAGTGTATGTTGCTGCAGGGGGATGTTATCCCAAGGTGTCTGTGGACTTCAATACTGCCTCAAAAAATGCCTACCTACTTCCTCCTCACCTTAAGTCTCTTAGGGAATATGAGGGAAGTGTATTAAGATTTTACATAAGGGAGGAGAGAGCTGGCTGATTCTAGATGAGCCTTCAACCAAGAAAGGGTGACAAAGGGGGCAGAGATGAGAAGTAGAAGATGGAATGTAAGGGAGAAGGAACCTCTCCTCCATACCGTATTGCAACCTTGTTTATTGCTACATTGACACCTGGGTGGCACAATGTTGGTATTAAGAGAAACAATAAAACACTAACAAGAAATACCTAAACTTCAGGAATGTAAGCCAAGCACCAGAAAGGCAAAAACATACAGCTGTTTGTGGAATAATAATTGAGCTTCCTGCACTTAAAGCAGAGAGCACAGCACCAGCAGACACGGAATTAATGTGAGCTGAACGAATGACATGAGGCTGTGTGTGTGCATGTCAGCATTTGCAAGCATGCCTGCTGTGTCTTTGGGGGACAATTTTGAAAGAAGTAGGGAGACCATTTGGTGAAAACAACTGGAAAGCTAGGCACTTTCAAGTCGTGGGGAACCTCAAGGGCCTACCTGGATGTCTGCCTATATGAGACATGGGAGGAGTGAAGTTCTATGAGCAAGGGCATGCTGCTTGCCTGGGCTTTAGGAGGATGACATTGTAGCAGGAAAGGCAGGACAGGGAGGCCTGTTAAGAGGAGGTCATTAGTACAGATCAGACAGGACTGTTGGGAGGAGCTCATGGGGAAATCAGTGACCTGTGTCATCCTTCCCTAACATAGGCTGTCCACTACTACAACACCAAGGCATGTGAGGGGTGGCCATAATACACCACAGTCCTGGGGTTTTTAGTCAGGTAAACACAAATAAAAATGAGTCATACCTGTGTCAGAGTAGCCACCATACGAAGCTATACACTGCCTCTGGTGGGGGAAAAAAAAACAGCCAGAGTAAGAAAACACATTTGCCTTAAAGATGGACACAAATTCTTTGACTCTTTTCCTGTGGAGAGATAGGGTCTATGCCTTCTCCCCTTGAATAAGGGTCAGGGAGGTCTGTGACGTCTTTGATCTGTTATCGGGCCTAGATCTAGCTGATGCCACTTTCTGTCTCTCAAACAGCTCACTCTAGGGGAAGCCAGACACTCACAAAGTTGTCTCTGTAACTTGAATCCACCATGCATTGAGGAAGCCCAAGCTAGCCATGCAGAAAGCCCACATGGACGGAGAGGTAGATGCCCAGCCTTCCCTGAGCTATTGCAGCCTTCCCTGCCCCACCTTGGATGGCCAGCCCGGTAGAGCTTTCAGATGTTTGTAGTCTCGGCTACCTCTGACTATACCCTTACAGAAGACCCCAAGTAAGAGCCCAGTTGAGCCAGTCAACCCACAGAACCACGAATGATAATGACAGATTGTTGTTCCAAGCCACTGAATTTTGAGGTGATTTGTTAGATCACAACAGTTTATTGGAACAGGCTCTAATAAAAATGCCAAATGAGAAGTGCCCAGAATGAGTCCAACAATTGTGGCATCTTTGAGATAGGTGAGAGTGTAGTCTCTCAGAGGGATTATGTAAAATGCAACATTCATTCAAATACATAAATTGTGGCTTTTCAAAAAGTGTTTGCTTTGTCTTCACATCAAAGCAAGGCTATAGATTTCATATACAGTCATAAATTAAATGCACATACACAGAATGTGCTTTCACCACGCCAGAGACTCTGATGCCAAGAATTGAACACAGAAGAAATAATACCAGCACTGAACTTTCTATGTGCCAGACCCTGTGCTTAGCCCTTTCCCTGGATTATCTCACTTAGTTTCTAACCACCCAATAATATAGGAAATACCGCTATATCCATTTTAGAAATGAAAAACTGAACCTCAGAAAGACTAACCTGCCCAAAGCCACAGAGACGGCACGAAGCAGATAGTGCGTGCAAACCCATCTGCTTGACTCTGGGGCGCTTGATACTTTTGACCCTAATTTCTGATTCTGTCTGATCATACCAACTGAAGTGTTGTTTTCTGAATAAACCATATTCAACTATCTGTGGAGAAGGATTTTTCTCCTACAAATTGTCACAGTCTGATGATTTTATATTTCCATTCCTGAATGGCTTGGCAATGTCCTCATTTCTAGATGCTTACCATCATTTTATGCATATTTCAATCAGGAACTGAGACCAGTTTATAGATGCCACACTTGGAGTAGAATCTGTTAAATGATCTTTCTAAACCTGCCCACTCAGGAGATAGTGCTTCAAACTGTAATGCCCAATATGAAGATCTAAAATTGATGCCAGTATTTCAACATTTGTATTAGAAATCAGAAAAGTATCCTTAATAACAGTTACTCTGCTTCCACTCCCACTGAGCACATTGCAACACAATTCTGAGTCTAACCACTAGGGTCAACACTGTTCCACAAGACCACCTCCACTTTAGACACCGGCCTTAATTTATATCCCCACAGCCACCTGCACTTCTCACCATTTGGCGACCAGTCTGGGAGGTCCCCACAATACCCTTCAGGTTGGATAATTTGCTAGAATGACTTACAGAACTCAGGAAAGCTATACTATACTAATGATTAAATTTTTGTTTTTTGAAGGGATATATGTAGTTCAAGGTGTGTGTGTGTGTGTGTACCAAATGGAGAGAGATTCCATGCTTCCATGTCCACTCTCCATGGTCAGGCAACATCATCCTCTTGGGGGATCTCTGTGTTTACCAATCATGAAGATCCACTGAACCTAGGCATTCAGAGTATTTATTGGGGTTTCATTATATAGACATGACTGATGGAATCATCAGCCATGTGATAGAACTGGAGAGCATTATGCTAAGTGAAATGAGCCAGGCAGTGGAAGATAAATACCATATGATCTCACCTGTAAGTGGAACCTAATCAGCAAAACAAACAAGTGAGCAAAATAGAACAAGAGACATGGGAAAAAAAGAAAAGAAAAGAACAAACTGACAGTGACCAGAGGGGAGGAGCAGGGGGGGAGGATAATGGGGGAAAGAAAGGTAGGGGTAAAGTCAAGGGACAAGTGTAAAGGACTCATGAACAAAGACAATGGGGTGGAGGAGTGAATGTGGGAGGTGCGGGGTGGGTCGGGCAGGGGAGAGTAATGGGAGAAAAATGGGAACAACTGTAATTGAACAACAAAAAAAAAGAAAAAAAATTAGAAACAAACAAGAATCATTGGCCATGTGATTGAATTCAATTTCCAGTCCTGTCCTCTCCCCAGAAGTCAGGTTGGCCCAAAGTCCCCTGCCCTGTAATCGCCACATAAGTCTTTCTGGTGACCAGCCCCCATTCTGACACTATCTAGAGGCCCCCTAAGATTCCTCACATTAGCATAATAAAGACACTGCTATCACTGAGGAAAATGTAAGAGTTTTAGAAACTCCATTCCAGGAATCCAGGACAAAGACCAAACAAAAGATTAAACTACCATAAACTCTAGTAGTTAATCCAAAAGACAGTCTTTCTGCTTCTGGTGGAAATCATCATCTCCAGGTTGCCCTGCAACCGGTCTGGGGACTTATTCCAGTGGGTTACTAATAAATGGAAACTGGAGCTCTGGCCAGGTGGCTCAGTTGGTTGGGGCATCGTCCCATGCACCAAGGGTTTGCAGGTTTGATCCCCATTTAGAGGACATACCTAGGTTGCGTGTTCGATACCAGGTTGGGGTGCATATGGGAGACAACAGATTACTGTTTTTCCTTCATATCGATGTTTCTCTCTCTCGCTCTCTCTCTGTCTCTCAATAAAAACATATCCTCTAGTGAGGACTGAAAACAATTTAAAAAACATAATGGGAAATGGAGGTTCCTTCTCTCAGCATTTGCTTGAGAGACTATTTTTAAAACACAAAGTCAAAAAAGTATATGCATATAATTGCAGTAGAAACAACGAACAGGAAACCTTGGTAGGTGGGGGAGGAACTAGAAACCTGTGGCCTCGGGGACTGGGGCTGAGGACCTGTGTCCTGCATGCCAGATGGCCCTTAGCTGCCCCAGTTAGCAGAGTCAAGAGAAGCCACAGAAACAAGGGCTGAGAAGGTGACCCTGCTAAATTTCATGTCCAGAACAGAGCATCAGACATATATATATCATTATATAGAAACATCCAGTTCCCAACCCAAGACATATAAAGTCTTTTCCTCCCCCCTATGGGGAGAATACAGACATGAAAGGGAGGAAGAAGAATGGGAGGAAGTCTTTGGACACAAAGAAAGTTCAGGGAAAGCCTACTTGGGTAGAGGGAGCTGCTGTGGGGCCAGGACCCTGAGAAAGATTTTGTCCTCTCCACCTTCTTCTCTGGGAAGTAGAAAGGGCGGGATTTTTGAAGTTCTCTGAGCACCATGAAAGGAGTTAAGTATTGCAACGCAAAGAATGAGGACTTTCACTTGGTAAGACTGATGTGGCTCCTCATCTACAGTAATGAGAGAAAGTGGTGGGGCCCTGCCTCAACTCATGCTTAGGCTTTAACTTTTAGTGATCCAGAAGCTCCCCTGCAACCTCTGTCACTGCTGACCTGCTGCTACCAATTACAGCAATACGCTCCAAAATGATTCAATCTCAAGGCAACAGTAAATTCTCTGCTAGCGAAATGCTACAAAAATCACTGCATATATCCTGAGTCCCCGTCTTCAGCATGGTCATAAAAATCCAGGTCAGAGAGGTAGCGGATATGATGAACACCACAGCTTAAGATCATTCTCTTCTGTAGAATGACCCACACAGCCTAATAGGAAGAAATGTTTAAGCAGTGGGGGAAAAAATACACATTTTTCTCTAATACAGTACCTCTGTTATTAAATGAAGTGGTTCTGTACTACTTGCTGCTGTGTCCCATCACTAGCCAGTGTGATATAAATTGGATTAAGGACATATAAGTGGCACATCAGGGAAATGTCTGTCCCCAGGCACCAATAAAGAAGTGCTCCCTCATGATAAGTCTACGTGTGCTTTGTTGGGGATGGTCTCTACGTGACTGTGGCTGCCGAGTTCTTGTCAGTTTTCACTTGGGAAGAGAACTGGCAAGATCATATGCATAGTTTGTGTGGTGTGGCTTTCTCTTTTTTTCCATGGTGATTCCGACTTTATCACCTGGCTCTGTTAAGGTTTAAGTTGAAAGTGGATGTTCTCTGCCTATTTGAACTGCACTTCTCCATTCCCACGCTTCTCCCACTTTCTGTTGCCTGTATAGCCAAGCTTCTAGGAAACTTGCCTGGTAACACGAAGGCGATGATTACAGGCAAAATAAAACAAACAATGACCCACTACTAGAAATTATTTTGATTAGCAATCAAAATACCTGCTCAGGAATTTTGGTGTCTATATCTTAGATACTAATTCTTAAACAAAGAAATGCATCACATTTCCACGTGGGTATTCAAAATAGTACAAAGGGTGTCTAATTTCTCCTTCAAATTGTTAAAAAAAATCACATCTTCCAAAAGGCACAATTTATTACAAGTTGTCAGATGAAATTATGAAGGATAAGTACGGCGACAGATGAACATTACAGCACAGCTCAGGGTAAATACAGCTGCCTTTTCATTTTGTTCAAGGGTAAAGAGGAGTTGATTCTGGGTTTTTCCACTTTAATGATGTTGCTTGTAAGACCTGAGGTTGACAAGCTTTGATCACTGGTTTTCTTGAATGGAGAGTATTTTTAACATACTTTTATTGATGTATCTGCTATAATAGCCTTCTGGCCAGGTTTTCTGTGGCATGAGAAACATTCATGTTTTTTGTGTCTGTATGTATAAGTTGTCTGAACTGAACTTCAATCTACATATTTATTTTAACTTTGAGATAGTAAAGAAAATTTAGTGTGTGAACAGTGAGACATTCTTGTATCTTAGTAGCCTTCAGGAGTCATTTGCTTTCAAAAATCATCTTCTAAAATTAGTTATTGTTACATAGCCAAGATAACAGCCAGTCTGCATAAAAGGGGAAGGTACCACTCCCCACTGAAATTCTTCTGTCTTCACAACCACAGAGGTTCCTTTTACAAATGACCCCTTTCCTTTCCCTTTTTCAGTTTTTATAAAACAAAGAAAGCCTCCAGACTGCTGAATGCATGACACTAAAGGTCCATTCCCTAATTTATTCCCTTGCTGATCCCAGCCCATTCTTAAGCTAATGTCCAGAAAAGCAGAAAGGAAAAGGTCAGCCCCAGTCCAGTACTGCTTGATGATGAGAGGGCACCACCCTTTCTCAGGCAGGGGTGAGGAGGGGGGCAGAACTGCCAGTTCATGGTCCTGGAAGAGCAGCCCCACTGTCAGTGGTGTGACCCTTGAGGGTCAGGCAGCTCCTCCAGGCTCAGGCCAAGTCTCCCTGTCACCAGGAGCCTCTTGACTTCAGAATGGAGGTAGAACCTCACGTGTGAGGAAGGACTCTGCCAGGGCTGGCAGACTCAAATGAGCTTGCTTGGCAAAGACAAGAGTTTAAAAAAACATGTGCCAGGGCTTCCCATTAATATAAACTTTGGATGTTTGAGCCATCTCAGTGGGGAAGAGGGTAAGCCTCTTGAAGGCGAGACCACATTATTGTTCTGTATTCCTAATAAAAACAAAGCAGGTTGTTCCATGGAAGGTTCCCAATTAATATTTCTCAAGTAAATGAAATGAATGGCTGGCCCAGATGGGGCTCTTGGCTAGGTTAGGAGGGAGGGATGCAATGCTTGCTATACTCCCAGGCCACTGGGAGTATCTGGGCAGCTGCAAGCAAATGGAGCCAGTTGCTGTATGACTAGGTCTGTGTCATGAATGTTGGTCACAGCAGCAGCCAGGGCAGTGAAGGGAACTAACAAGCAAGCAGTCCTATCAGACCCTGCCATTTACCAGATGCCTGCTATGTGCCAGGCACTGTACCTCACATCTCCAATTTATTCTTTTAATTTTCCATTCTCTGTTTAATCTGTACAGTAATCCTTCAGAAACATTATTCAACATACAAAAAAACTGAAGCTCTATGTGGTCCCTTTCTTGTAGGCTATTACAAGACCCCATCTTCTTGTACTATGCCACAAAACCGGGACAGGTTGCACCAGGCCTAAAAACTTAATGAGAGATTTTTTTTCTTTGCCACAAAGTACAACACTAAATTTCAGGCTAGCTCTCTAAATTGACTAGATGAAGTGATTCCCTAACATCCCATTTCCCCTAATACCACATTGTAGTAGGGAAACGTATTTATACGTTTTACGTTGACTGGTGGTGGAGTGCGGGACACGTATAAATACGTGTTTTGTAGACTAGCGGTAGAATGCGGGTAACGGATAAAAATGTTTATTTTTATACTTTTTTTATTGCTCTAAACGGATGCTAACATGCAGATATACGAATTCCAAAGGACAAAATTTGGGTCTCTTTAACACAGACAATGGTGAATTATGTATGTATGTTTTAACGATTATCACACAAAAAAACACTACTAAAACTTCATTCTTTCTTTTTTTACATACAATTAACACAACAAAAAACACTACTAGAACTTCATTCTTCTTTTTTTACAATGAAGTTTAAGAAAGAAAAGTTCTTTCTTTTTTTACACATTTTACATACTTTTTTCAAAATATTTTCAATAAATCGGAATTTTTACATATTTTATTACTTTTATTTCAATTTCCAGTGAGTTTTCCAGTATTTGTGTGTTTAAAATTTAAGAAAAATAATTCAGTATACATTTTATAGTAAATCACAAAAAGTTTCATTGAAAAAAATATGTAAAACTAAAGTTATCGTAATTTTACTAAATGTTGCCATTTGCACAAAACATTAGCAAAAATGGCCCGCTCCACCTGTTAGCTTGCGATAAAAGCTACCCGCATACCATGTGATACCTGTGTATTTGTTTGTTGGAGAAACTAATCTTCCAAGTTAGGCCTCAGAATCCAGAATCCACACCTCCCCATGCTTATCATTCCCCCGAAAGAGCTTAGCCTTGGCACAACCACCAAGTGGTTTTGCCAGTCGGAAAGAGCTGCCAACTCACTGACATTTCCAGAGAAGCTATAGGGTTGAAGGGCCATGATCTCAAGGAGTTCGTTATCTAGATAGAAAGGCAAAACAATTCTGACTGTTTTGTTTCTCTTCCCCAGGATGGGTGAATGTACAAAGGAGTGATGTGGATTAAAGTAGTCCTGGAGGGGGGGTACTAGAGTTGGACATCAAA
>PVJI01020986.1:0-27916 GCA_004026765.1 Micronycteris hirsuta | reverse complement strand
TTTACACAATGGAATTCTACGCAGCAGAAAGGAAGGAGCTTATACCCTTTGCAACAGCATGGATGGAACTGGAGAGCATTATGCTAAGTGAAGTAAGCCAGGCAGTGAGGGACAAATACCATATGATCTCACCTTTAACTGGATCATAATCAACAAAAGCAGAAAGCAAGCAAAACATAACCAGAGACATTGAAATTAAGAACAGTGTAACAATAGCCAGGGGGGAGCGGGGAAGGGACAATGGGGAGAAGGGTTTTCAGGAATCACTGTAGAGGACACATGGACAGAACTAAGGGGGAGGAGGGAGGCTGGAGGGGGGAGGTGGGGTTGGAGGGGAAGGCAGGAGGGGAGGGGAGAGGATACAAATAACTGTAATTAAACAACAATAAAGTAATTATTTAAAAAAAATAAAAAATACTTAAGTGGAATATACACTCTTCCAAGAAGGCTGTTATGAAGAAACAAACATTTCACTTTTAATTAGTTAATGAGTATAAGGCACACGGAGGGCCAACTGGAGTTCCCTGAAGTGATGATGTCTATTACCAGACTAGGAGTAATAGAATGGGTTCTTAAGATACTTCAAACAAGTAAGAACATTTTTTATTTGGTGTAAAAGCATAATTCCTTTTAAATAAATAGGATGCATCCATGCAATGGAATACTCTACTGGTACTGGAAAGAATGATATTAATGCAAAAACAAAAGTAAAACAACCAAAAAAAAGAGTGTGCTGATCAATATGTCTCTCATGGTCCATCCTCTTATGGTAAAAATAAAAGGACTGTATAAGAATAAAAAAAGTCTTTGCAAGGATATAAAAAATAGTCATTGCTTCTGGAAAAAAGGTCTGAGTTTTGCTGAGAAGAAGCCCTCTTCATTGTATACCCTTTTGTAGAGTCTGAAGATCAAAGCAAAATGTTGGTTCTTTGGGCCCTGGCAGCTTATCCCAGTATGAGCCAAGGTTGCAGGTTCGATCCCCAGTGATGGCACATACAAGACTCAACTAAGAAATGCATTAAGCCCTGGCTGGTGTAGCCCAGTGGATTGAGCGCGGGCTGGGAACCAAAGGGTCACGGTTTGATTCCCAGTCGGGGCACATGCCTGGGTTGCGGGCCAGGTCCCCAGTGAGGGCCATGCGAGAGGCAACCATACATTGCTGTTTCTCTCCCTCTCTTTCTCCCTCCCTTCCCCTCTCTCTAAAAATAAATAAATAAAATCTTAAAAAAAATATGTGGAAAAACAAATTGATACTTCTCTTTCTCTCTCCCACTCCCCTCCCCTTTCTCCTCTGCAAAAATAAATAAAATAAAATAAAAATAAATGTAAATAAAAAGTCGGTTCTTTGAAACGACTTCTTCATATGATTAGGGAGAGAGAAGAGCGCAAACATATAAAATGAACAAAATTCTATAGTGGGAGTAGAGGAGGAACTGATTTAAGAGGAAATAAAAAACCTTAACAGTTTTATAACTATTGAAAAATTGGAGCAGTAAGTATTTTTTCTCTCCTCCTCCCAACACGAAACAAACAAAACCCACCAGACCCATATGGTTGTTCAGACACCTTCTACCAAAATTAATAAACAAATCATACCAACCTTATACAAACTTTTCCAAGAATAGAAATATAGGAAATATCTCCCCAATGCATTTTATGATGCCAATATAATTGCAATATAAAAGTCAAAGATAGTGTGAAAAAGATAATAGACTAGTATCAATCAAAAACATTGAAACAAAAAATCCTACACAACGTATCACAAAACAGAATACAACTGTATACAGTAAAGAAACTACAGCAGCCAAGCTGAGTTCACCCAGAAATGCAAGGATAGTTTAACGTTAGATCCTTCCTGTGTCCTGTACTGCATTAAAACATTAAAGGAGAAAACCTTATAATCGTCTCCATAGACAAAGAAAAAACATTTGATAAAAGTCATCTGTTTAAGATAAAAACTTGTAATAAAGCCCTGGCTGGTGTAGCTCAGTGGACTGAGCACGGGCTGGGAACCAAAGGGTCCCGGTTCGATTCCCAGTCAGGGCACATGCGTAGGTTGCAGGCCAGGTCCCCATGAGGGCCATGTAAGAGGCAACCATACATTGCTGTTTCTCTCCCTCTCTGTCTCCCTTCCTTCTCCTCTCTCTAAAAATAAATAAAAATAAAATCTTAAAAAAACCCCCAAAAACTTGTAATAAAGTGGAAACAGAAGGGAAACTGCCAAAAACCTACAGTAGACAACACTCTTTAACAATGAAATGTTAGAGGTATTCTTTTAAACATCAAGAACAAGTAAAGATGTCTACTATTGCTATTTTCACTTAACACAATCCTGGCTGTCTAAATTAGCACAGTCAATGTTTAAAAAGGAAAGAATAATTATTGGAAAGGAAGAAATGGAAAAATCTTAAGAAACATGAAAATTTATCAAGTTTGTGAGAGAAAAAAATCACTATACAAAAAAACTTTTTATTCAAAGCAGAATGCATCTTATGCATTTTTAATTCCTTTCTCTTTATTTAACAACAGGTCCTTATCCTTCCATTCTATTTCTCCTTCCCTTCTCTACTAAGAAACTGTAAGTGGTGATATTTAGTCTCCTGTCTGCTATATTTCCTCACACCTCTTTCTTTCCTTGCATTCTATAAAGGGCTATATACATTCGCTGGATTCCATCCAGGGCCATCACAAATGAAGGTAAGCTCCAAGAAGGCTACCAAAATGATCTGGGACAGGGGCTGACAAACATTTTCTGCAAGGGTCAGATGATAAATAAGGCTTTGTGGGCAGTCAGATGATAAATAAGCTTTTGTGGCCCTTATGATTTGTTAAAAACTACTTTACTTTGTCGCTGCAGCACAAAAGCAGCCATAGAAAATATGCAAAAAAATGGGCATGACCTGTTCCAATAACATTTAGTTTACATAAAGAGTGGCAGTTTGCAGGCCCCTGGCCCAAAGCATGAGTTCTCAATTTTGGTTTTCAAACATTGCAAAGTAGCCCAAATAATTTCAAAAGCTATTGAGAACTTCTCAATATTAGTATTTTATTTTTAAATAAGAGGAAGTAATCTGTTATCTTGGAAAGAACAAAGAACTAGGAAGTTTTAAGGTCCTTGATTGTTTTTCAGCAATCATTTTTAATTTCCACTATTTCTTCATCTTCCAGAAATTTGTTGCAATCTCATTTTGGCTTCCTCTCACCCTATGGTAACGTAAGCACATGTCTTTTTTTAAAACTTTTTTATTGTCACTGATCGAATCTTAGGAGAAAGAGGCGGTAAATGTGAGTGACTAATTCACTAGCTTGCATCAGAAATTGTTCATACATTAAAATGTTAAATTCATATCAAAGTTTAATTTTTGTATATGGTGTGAGTGTAGCAGTTAACTTTACTGCCTTCCACATGCATAACCAAGTACATCAGCACTATCTATTGAACAAACCATTTCTTTTTCTCTGGATGGAAATGCATCTCTTATCATATGCAGCATTCTCATGTATACTTAGAACTGTAACTACGTTACGTTTAAATTATTTTGAGACAGATTACACTTCTATGATACTAAATCTTACCTCTCTTTTGTGTGTCATGAATAATTAAGGTCCTTCAATCAAATTTTCCAGTTTTTTTCAAGAAAAGGTCCCATGCCTTTTGTATCGCATTTATTTCCATTTTGTTATTGTTTGATTTGCTGTGCGCAAACACCATCATTCCATACCAGACGCTGCTATTACAGCCACTTACGAAGTTATCCTATGAATTCTAATAGTTTTTCTTGTGCATTTTCTGGATATGCAATCACATTAATCCATAGGTAAAGGTACTTTTGTCCCTTCTTTGCCAATATTTACACTTCATTTTTCTTGTTTTATTGTTAGCTTAAAACTTTAAAATAATTTTGAACAACAGCGATCTTATTACTGATTTTAATAGGAATGGTTTAGTATTTCACCACTTAATAGTCCATTTTGGTAACTATTTCTAATGTGTTTGGGTATTTTCCTTAGAAAAAAAATTTTTTAAACCAGTGTCCCAGCACTTGAGGATAGAACCGGCAAACTGGAAACCGTCGGCACCGATGACATAACACCGAGGGGGCCAGAGCCCTTTCCCTCTGCCTCTGTACATTACCGGGACTGGGACCGCAGCCCGACCCCCGCCAAGAAGAGGAGGGTAAATTTCATATTAGGAGTGGCTTCTAAATACTTTTTTTTTTTTTACAACACCTTCTGATATAACATATAGCCATACAATTTTTTCTTTTATTTGTTGAGGCCATCAATTGTAAGATTTTCTCATTTTGACCCAGTCTCCGTTCCTGCAATAAACCCTATGTTGTTCATGTTGTATTACTTTACTAGTTTGTTAAGTTTTCAATATTTCACATGGAATAAAGATTTCATTTATATATTTTCAGAGAGAGGGGAAGAGAGGGAGAAAGAGGGGGAGTGAAACATCAGTGTGTGGTTGCTTCTTGCACACCCCCTACTGGGGACATGGCCTGCAACCCAGGCATGTGCCCTGACTGGGAATCGAACCATTGACGTTTTGGTTCACAGGCCCCTGCTCAATCAACTGAGCTACAACTGGCCAGGGCACATCTCAATTTTTAAATGAGAAACTAATATACATTTAAAAATTTTTATAGTATTTTAAAATAATGTTTTGAATTAAGTTTATGCTAAGTTTATAAAGTGAGTTGGTAGGTTTCTCACCTTAATCTTATATGGTTTAGAATAGTTTGAATAATTATTTATCTATTCTTTGAAAATCAGCTAGAATTCAGATCAGAAGGTACCATTTTAGAAAAAAGATTTTTAAGTATTTTGAAATTTCTTATGTGGTTAGATATGTTTTCTTGTATCAATGTGATTAATTGCTCACCCGTAAATTATCCATTCCCTCTAGCTTTTCAAGTCCATTACTACAGAGTTGGATATAGTCTCTAATTTTAAAATTCGTTTCCTATCCCATTCATGCTCTTTTTGTTTTGTCTTTTGTTCTCTTAATCAGGTTTTGTAGGGTTTCATCTATTCTATTGGTTTTTAACCAAAAAAAAAAAAAATTAACTTTTGATGTACATATCCTTCCTATTAATTTGTTTTCTATTCCTGCATTTCTCTTTACTAATTATATCCTCTTATTTCCATCAGTTTATTTTTGTTCTTTATTAACGATTTTCTAATTATTTCATTTTACTTTGGTGAGTTTTGTTTCCCCACCTTTAAGACAAGGTGTATTATATCTAATACTTAGCATCTGTAATTCTCATAAAGCTTTGCTCAGTGGCAGCCAAAAAAGATAAATACATGCAAGAATAAACAGAAACAGTGCTTTATCAGCCACAGAGAGCAAAGAACAGAAAAAGAGGACACAGATTCAGAGAATGTCCAAGATGGCTTTCCCATTAAAAAAAGTAGGATGATGAATTTCTCTCATGGCTAATATCTGAAAACTTATTATTCATAAGACACCATGCAAATATTATAAAGAAGTTTTGTGGGCTGGATTGTGTTCCTCAAAGAGATATGTTGAGTCACAGGTAGCTAATCTCTGGTCCCTGTGAACTTGACCTTTTTTGGAAACAAAATCTTTGCAGATAGAATCAAGTTAAGATTAGGTCTTACTGGATTAAGATAGGCCCTAAATCCAGTGATTAGTATTCTTTAAAGAAGGCCATGTGAAAAAATGGACACAGAGACAGCAAGGAAACATCATGGGGCAATGGGGGCAGAAAGCCCAAAACTGCCAGCAGCCACCAGAAGTTCGGGAGGGAGGCATGGAAAAGAATGTCCCTCAGCATCCTCAGAAGGCGCCAACCTTGCTGACACCTTGATTTCAGATGTTTAGCCTCCAGAACTGTGAGATAATAGATTTCTATAATTTTTTAATTTAATTGTTGTTCAAGTACAGTTGTCTCCATTTTACCCCCACCATTCCTCCCCACCCTAGCCATCCCCACTCCCCACCCTTGATCCTACCCCTCTTTGGTTTTGTCAAAGTGTCCTTGGCCTTTTGGCTGAGATCAAGTGTAGCATCTGTTCTTATCAGATTTCTGTAATTTTAAGCCACCAGTCTGTGGCACTTTCTCATAACAGCCCTACAAAACTAACAGAGGGGAGAAGATAAGTTGACATGTTCCTTGTTCTTAAGTATCTTATTATTTAGCAAAGTAGTAATATTCCAATAGAAAGGGTAAATAGGATCAGTATACAAATATATCAGATGTTTATATCCCACCTTCCACTCTCTTGGCTCACTTTAACTCTGGTCATTGCTGTATCAATCAGCTCAAAAGCAGATGTAAAGAGAAAGCACATCAGCTGCACCAGGCATCTTTTGCTTTCTGTCTTAAGGCATCTGTGACACCCTAGCATGGGTCCCCAGCATTTCTGCAAGTACAAACTATAAAAGAGTAAACACTTGGTAGGGCAATACTTGACTAAAGGGGAAGGGTTGTTAGTATACATAATTCTTTCTCTTGGGTGGGCACTTCTATATGGTTCTTCAGAAAGTCGTGGCACATCAAGTCACAGCTGTCCAAAGTGATGGCCAACTTGAGAACACAGGCTTACACTGGCCGTCCTTCATCACTATTTACTCCTTCCAGGACTCTAATCCTCCTCCCGGATCACTTCAGAAAGGATTTCACACGAGGCCTCCACTGGCTCAAGCTCTGACTTACAGGAAACCCCAGGCTAAGATACAAATTACCTACAATTCAAAGGCAAATTTGGGTTCAAAAGCATTGACAGAATGCTATGGTAGTCGTACCTTGCTGAGAAAATTAAGGAAAGTGTTCAAAATGTAAAAGCCATTTAAGAAGGGACTTGAGAGATAGCATGATGGAACACACATAAATGTGAGAGGTCAGTATTCCACAAGAAGGAACAAAATGATCAAAGCTCCAACTGGAAAAACAATGTCTATTCGGGAGAACAGACAACAGTCTAACTTAGCTGAAATATAGCATGGAGGAATCAAGGAAAAGAGCATAAATATGACTGGAACCACATGGTGGCTAGGTTGCCTCACAGTGTAAGGAAGACGAGGTTTGGATGGATATCCACAAAAATGGCGTGATAACAGGGGTACAAGGCCATTTTGCTTTAACATTTCTCAGTTTCCACCACGGACTACGTCAGAAGTAGCTAAAATAAACTGACGCCATTTTAGTGACCATTATATACTATACTATAGTTTAAACAAACCTGGTAAATCAAAGTCTGTATTTACCCAAAAGTAACATTCTTTTACAAAGTATAAGTAACAAAAAATCCAACACTTCAGCTTTAAAAAAAGAAACAAAAAAAACTATGTGTACGACTACAGTAGAGAGAATAATGGCTCCACAAAATCTCCACGTCCTAATCCCTGAATGTGTTATCTTATACAGCTAAAAAAATTTTACAGATGTGATTAACTGAGGTTCCCGATATGGGGAGATTTTCCTTATTATAGATGTGGATCTAAGCTGATCACAGGGTTGTAATAAGACAAAGGCAGGAGGGACAGAGTCAGAGGAGAACACGGGCCAAGAGACGCAGAGGGTCAGAGTCAGAGAGAGATTTAATGTGCTGCTGGCACTGAAGATGGAGGGAGGGGCCGTGAGCCAAGGAGTGCAGGTGGCCTCTAGAAGTTGGGGGAAAGCAAAGAAATGGATTCTCCCCTACAGCCTCTGGAGGAGGTGCATCATTGCTACCACCTTAAGTCTGGTCCAGTGAATACCATTTCAGACTTTTGATAAATTTGTGTTGTTTTAAACCAGTAAAGTTCGTGGTAATTCGTTAAAACAGCAATAGGAAAAAAATGCCCTATGATCCAGTGATCTCTCTCCTATGGATAAATTCCAGTGAAATCTTTTCATTGGTCCATACAGTTATCTTAAAATATACCCATAATTTCTTTAACCCTATGCCTTCAAAAGGTGGTGCTTAATTGATATCCTCTTGCATTGCTGGATTTAGTTACTTCTAATAAAGAGAATATGATAGAAGTGATGATGTGCTACTCCTGAGACTATGTCATAAATGGCTTCTTCCTTGTTCTTTCCCTCTTTGATCACTGGAGGAAACCAGCTGCCATGTCAGTAAGACACTCTGGCAGTTCAGTGGAGAGGCTCATGACAAGAAACTGAGGCTTCCTGCCAGGAACCAGGAGGAAAGAAACTGTGTAAGTGAGCCATCTTAGAAATGGATCCCCTAGTCTAGTCAAGCTTTCAGATGACTGTGGCCCTGGCTGAGAGACAGCAACTTCATGAGAGATTCTGAGCCAGACCACTCAGCTAAGACATTCCTGAATTTCTGTACCATGGAAACTCTAAAATAATAAATATTTATTGGTTAAGCCACTAAGATTTGGGGTAATTTGTTATACAGTCATACCTCGGTACTTGTCGGCTTCAGAGCTCGTCAAACTCTGTACTCGTCACATTTTGACGAGAAAAAAATGTTTTAGTACTTGTCAGTTTCGGCACTCGTCTCGAGTTCCAGAACGAATTAACGATGAATACCGAGGTCCCACTGTATAATGATACGTAAATAGTCTATAAGTAGTCGTGTGCAAGTGTATACCATGGCAGAACCTCACGATACAACAGAGTCAGTAACAGAAACTAGGTGCTCATAAAGTAAAATAGATCTTAAAAACACTACTGAGTTGAAAATGGTGAAAAATTATGCAAATTAAAAATATAAATTTGGGTACATATCCCTAAGAGGTGAAAGCAGGGACTCAAACAGCATGTTCACAAGCAGAATTATTCATAATAGCCAAAAGCTGGAAGCAACCCAAGTGTCTACCAACAGACAAACAGATAAACAATGTAATACACACATACACACACAATGGGATATTATTCAGCCTTAAAGAGGAAGGAAATTCTGACACACACTACAACAGAGATGAGCTGAAGATATTCTAAGGTGAAATAAGCCAGTCACAAAAAGGCAAATATTGTATGATTCTTCTTATATGAGGTTCCTAGGGAAGTCAAATTCACAGACAGAGGAAGTAGAATGGTGGTTTGCCAGGGTCTAGACGTAGTGAAAAACAGAGTTACTGTTTATGGGTAGGGCTTTAGTTGGGGAAAATGAAAAAGTTCTCAGGACAAACGATGGTACATTTACAACAATATGAATGTGCTTAATGACATAAATACATATGTAGTTTAATGGTTAAGTGGTAAATTTTATGTGTATATATTTTACCACAATAAAAAAACTCATTAAGTGTAAAAAAAACAGACACCCAAAATGATGCCAAATATTTCACAAGAATTAACATATATTTAAGAGCACATTTGAATGAGTGCTTGTAAGGGAAGTAGGAGTTTGGTATGGGAATAAAGAGGAGAATCCTTGCCTTTTATGGACTGCTTATGTCATGATTTGATTTACAAAAACAATTTCTGAGAACATATCTATTATATAACATACAAGGTGACACCTGTACCTAAATAGGAGCCAGGATACCTTTCTAACAGCTGACCCCATAGAAATCAAGAACCATAGATTGCTGACTATTAAAACTAGAAGATCTAGAAATCATTTCATCTAACCCTCTCATTTTACATTCAAGACACTTAATACTTCAAAAGTAATTTACTTTTCAGAATTATCCACGATTCCTAGAAGAGTTCACGAGGCACAGTGTTTCAAAGAGCAAACCACTATATTCCTTTAAATTAGAAGATATTTTAGACGATAAAACTTTTAAATATCCCAGAAGCAGCCAAAGCAATCAGTGTTTAGCCAGCAAAACAAGTAACATTTCACATAGTTCTGTTATAAGGAAGGTCAAAATTAAAGAGAACATTTAACATGAAAAGATCAGTTAAATTATGTGAAATTAGTAAAAATAGAAAAAAGTGGTAAAATAAAAATCCACAAAACAATTTATGCATAAAAGCACCAATAAATAGCCTTGATTCAGTTCATAGGCATACTTAAATAATTTTGAATTCCTTACTAGCTCAATTCTGGCCATATCAATTAACAATTAATACTTTCAAAGATGGCTAAAGCCAATAGTTCAGTCTCATATTAGGTAGTTCATACAATAAGGGAAAATAATCCAACTTTTCTTATTTTAGTTCTTTATTTCTGATTTAATTCTTAAAAGTACCTTAAATGAATGCTGTTTTATTTATAAGTGTGCATATGATTAATTCGATGATCTAAAATAAAGTATGTTATAAATGTCATTACAAAAACTGCTGCCTCTCCATTTGTTTGGCTACCAGATATTTTATAAAGCATTCTCATAGTGTAGTTAAAAACTCATAACCAAGTTAACTTATTTTTCATTTGACGATTTGTCAATGATTTATATTGCTGTTCAAATAATTTGTTATATACTATTTTGTATGCTACTTAGTAAGAGACATTATTTAAAATCGTCATATAGAGTTAGAATTAAATAGACTATTTAAGTTTCTTACATCCTATACAATAAATGACCTTGGATAAAATCACAACATACCTAATTAGAAATACTCTAACATTTAAAATGGAAATAATACAACACTGAGCTGTTTAAATAATAAAATGAGATAACATAAGTAAAAATAAGAATCATAAACTCTGAAAGTATAATTAGGGTTCAAAGAATTGAATTGCATTTCATTTGGAATTTTAATGTGACAACTTTAATTCTAGCTATAGTTTCCATCACATTTTAAAAAGAGATCTTAAGGACTATCAACCCTGTCATACTTGATAAATAATTCTTTTTTTTTTTTTAAAGATTTTATTTATTTATTTTCAGAGAGAGGAGAAGGGAGAGAGAAAGAGCAATGTATGGTTGCCTCTCACATGGCCCTCACTGGGGACCTGGCCCGCAACCTAGGCATGTGCCCCGACTGGGAGTCAAACCCGGACCCTCTGGTTCCCAGCCCGCGCTCAATCCACTGAGCTACACCAGCCGGGCTGATAAATAATTCTTAAAGCAGCAATATTTTTTTAAAAAATAAAATTGCTTGAATTTATCATTGAAAAGTTTATGGTCTTATTTACTCAAGACCAAGTCCTTATTATCTTAAAAAATATCACTGAAACAAAATCATAGGTTCTCTCCAGGCTTTCTGTTAGGTAAGCACTATTTAAGAGATACTGTCACTGATCCTGGAGGGCTTTACAAAGCCAGTGCCGTCCATCCTGTTCAGGGAGCAGGGAGGTGTGGCAGGCTGGCTACCATAAATCGTTATGAAGATAATCCATTTAAAACCACATCAATTCCAAAACATGTTTTTAGACATTCAAGTAAAGCCAAAAAAAAAAAAAAAAATTAAGTACAATGAAAACATGTTATATCAAGAGTATATATCTTATGTGTATTCACTAAACAGAAATACATCTAGAAGAAAAGCCATGGTGCCTTATTTTAGAATATTTGCCAGTAGACTTTATTCAATATCTAAAAGTGACTGAAGAGTACTAGAAAATTATTTAATAAATACAGATCTTAAATATTAATCCTATGAAAAATTTATCACTATAATTTTTCACAAGGAAATTGACATAATAAAGTGATTTACTCTTGAATAACCTAATGAAGACATTAAGGTATACTAACAAAGGAAAAGATCCACTGCTTCATACATAATTGAAGATTTCCTGTAAGATTTATGTTCAAGCAAAGAATCTGAGCATCTCTTTTGAGATGTAGAATCAGTGTCTGACACATTACTGTGAAAACATTCATAGCTTCATATTTTTCCTACTTAAAAAAATCAAATAATTTTTTTCCTATTCTGGTTGCAATGATAAACTATGGCTTCTTGGAACGGACTTCTACCACCAGCACTGCTGCATGGTTTCTTATTCCTCTGCAGTTGTCTTTTCAGCCTAACAGGGAGAAAAGCACTACTGCAGTCATCTGCAGAAGCCACTACCACTGTGCCTTGTAACTAACAAAGACACTGGTATCTTTCTGTCATCCTATTCACAAGGAGTTAGTTCATTTAGATGCTGTGCAAAAGCACACACTTCTGGTGACCAAAACCTCACCACTCAACCAAAACCATCCTCAACCTCTGAAATACCTGCCTCCTCTTCTTCCTCTACTCCTAAGAAGCCTTTTCCACTAGTTCACATCAGCCATCAGCGGCAGCTTTGTATCCCCCTCTTTTGGCTACCACTGCATGTGTCCCCAGAAAAGAAGCCTTTCAATGGGTTAGGGCTTTTGCTCTTGGTCATGAATATGCTCCATTCTTTGTTGTCCTCTACCCGTTTCCTTAGATACTGTTATTCCACTCTACTTTGTCAACAGGCATTATAAAAACAAAAACAATCTTTTAGCTTCAAAAATAGCTTTCTCACCAGCCTCCCCTTAACACTCCGACCCCTCCCCCCTTCTTCCTCTTCTGTCAAAAACCCAGGATCAGAAGCACAGGAAATCCATCTCCTGTGCTGCAGTAGAAAGGGGGAGGGAGGGAGACGCCCCTGCCTCCACGTTTGGCATGTGGCAGTGAACCCTGTGCCAAAGAAAAACCACCAGTTTTCAGACAGTATGAAGAAAAATAGTCTCCCCCTCCCTCTGCAGCAAGCCGGGCCATTGTGGCTCCAGCACCTACCCCATTTCCGAGCCCGGCAGCACCTCCATTCCGTCTCCAGTGACACCGAGGAGGGTTGCGCCAATATAGCCACATGTCGGTCACGTGTGCCCGTGCCCAGCCAATCAGAGGGTCGCCGAGGGGAATGGGGAGCGCCCTGGTCCGCATCCAGAGGATTACACAGCTGCTTCACGCTCTGCTTCCCGACCCGCAGCCCGCACTCTGCACTGGGCAGCAGGACACAGGGTCCCGCCCTGCTGCACACACAGCTGAGCCCTAACTTGCACTAAAGCTTGTGGGTATGCTCTCACCACCCCAACCCCCAGGCAACCCACCTAAGCTTAAGGAAGCTGACGTGCATAATAGGATGGTGTGGAGGAGGTTCACACGGTGGAAAGATTAGCGTGAGATGCTGGAGGTTGGGGGGTAATAAATTACATCTCATTTGCTAATTTTTATGTAGTTGCAACATAGATAAAAAGAATGTATTAAATAAAAAAATTACATTACCAATCACTGATCTCCTAGGTAAATCACTCGAACTATGTTTGAATTAAAAATACAGTTACCAGAAAAGCTATGATGGCAGGACAGCCGAATCATGGAGTAACTGTCTAGGTGGAATCTTTGCTCCTGCCACTTACTAGTGATTTCAGTCAGTTACAGGCTAAGTATGGAATAGAGGAATATATATGAAGCAGTATTTAGAGTAGTCCCTGACACAGTAGTGCTGTTGGCTACAATGAATCTGAAACTTAAATTTAGTATTTTAATACAAATTCTACATTTCATTTAAGTCTAACCAAGTAAATCTTAAATTACTAATTTTTATGAATTAGACAAAATCCAAATTGCCAAAAATTTAAAGTGGATTTAAGTTCTGGTTTAAATACGAGGAAAATCAGTTTCCATGATCTATTTCAAATTTAAATGGATACTTTACTTCAGGTCTTTAAATGCACTGTATTAACTATAATCTTTTCTTAATTTTTAAAATTAATAGCATGAAAAGCAGCAAGCTATTAAACAGCTGTGGGCAAAAAAGGGGTCACAAGCTCAGGGAGGTCTGCACGGCAGTCCTTACAAACTCAGCGACAAAAAGTAACCTCATAGGAATCATCTGAACATAAAAGTTCCTACTAAAAGCAGTTCATAGCTGGTAGTCTCATCCTAGGCCTACAGTTTCCTTGACAAAGGTCAATCCTTGCCATAAGTGAGCCTATATTTTGGGGTTTTGTGGTTTTTATGCATCTAAGATAGCATACCTTTGAAAGGTCAAAGTACTCTTTTCCAGACCTCTCACGTTACAACCACCAGAATGTGAGGGCACAGAACCCCTCATTGTTATCTTCCTCCCCTCAATACCACCTCTTAGTGCTGTAAATGTTAATCATTAGCTATCCTGTACCATCAATGTAAAAGATGTGTTTCTCTATTTTGCTTTTTTATCCAAGCCCAGACATTCCCCCCAGATCCACCTGCTTTGCTTTTGCCAGCCCCCTTAATCTACCACCAACGGATTTTATGTAACCCTCCTTATATCTTTTATTTTCCTGTGTAAAATAAGCTGCCAAACTACCATTCTACAAAGCATTTCCTCAACCCATTGAAATTTTGCTTATCTGCAATTATCATCAGTTTGGCTCTAATAAACTCATAAAAATTCTCTACAGGTCTGGATGTTTCTTATGTTGACACAATATATTTGGAGCAATTCCAATTTATTAAAAAATTTTTAAATTAGAAAAGTAATAGACATACAGCAGAATGCTCATAGGTATACATGCAACTATGTACACATAGTGGTTATCCTTGGAAGGTACAGTTATGGAGCGATTTCTGTTTTTCCATTATGTTTTTGAATATTTTTTCTTTGTCTCTGTATGATAATGCCTGACAAGTAGCCAATACTCCTTAAGTATGTGTTGCATTAGCAAATGAACTGACCACATATTACAGTAATTAGAAAAATTATATATTAAATGTTTAAATATATTTACACACAATTTTCCTTCATATTTGAAATAAAGGAAACATGTGAATCAATTTGGTTCTATCTTAAATATATCCCATTTGTCAGGATGACTTAGTTTTACAAAAGGCTTTCAAGACACTCTTACTCAAAGTGCATGATTCATTAAACAGGACTAAATTATTTATACAGTCATTGACTATTTGTGACAAATTCAGACAGACAATTTCTCATAAAGCCTAGAAAAAGTACCCTTCTTTTCTGGAAAGAAAAAGTACCCTTCAAAACAAAGAATACATTATAGAAGTTCCTAAAAATAGCTTCTTAGTACCCTAAGAAACAACTCTCTTACTCTTGAATCAGACTATGATTCAAGCTATTATTTAGTAAACCAGCTTGTAGCCAAGATATTTGTCTAGGCTTTTACTACATTTATTGTAGAACTTAGTGAGTCAAATGACAAAATTCTGAAGAAACCTATGACTATTACATTTCATTAATCACTATAATTAATATCTAAAAGTAAGCCAATCTAAAAACTTTACATTTTACAATGCTGCCAACTGAATTATTCAGTAAGATTTTCAAACTAGTTTCCTCAGGGATTCCACAAAGCTTTGATTTGAATTTTATTTTTAAAATATATTTAGATATTTTTAAAACTTTAACTAAAAATATATACAGTCAAAATGTATTGGGCCAAATTTGAACACAACAAACACCACTGGAGCATTAATTTGTGCTACCAGGTTTTTGCATATCTCAGAATAAATCTCCTGCCATCCCTATTTAATTATAATGATTATATTATCATATACAGTAAGATTAAAATATTTTCTGATCAAAATTAAATACAGAAATAAATTGTAAGACAGCATGGACAAACATGACTTCAAATATTTGTGGTTCATTATGATCAGCTTGACTTTTTTTTAGCATATGTTCATAAATAAATGTATAAATATGAACATACAGCCCACCTTAAATAAATCTTCTGGCCCTGACTGGTGTAGCTCAGTGGATTGAGCATGGGCTGGGAACCAAAGGGTCGCCAGTTCAATTCCCAGTCAGGGCACATGCCTGGGTTGCGGGCCAGGTCCGCAGTACAGGGTGCTCAAGAGGCAACCACACACTGATATTTCTCTTCCTCGCTTTCTCCTTCTCTTCCCCTCTGTCTAAAAATGAATAAATAAAATCTTTAAAAAAAAAACACCCAAAACTTCTGAACCTTCTGCAGCTTAAAAAGTTTAATGGCTAAATAGGGTTTAACAGGATTCTCAATGTCTTCAACCTCACATTCTGTTTTAATATGGACATGTTTGGCCTAATTTAAGACAATTTTAAAAACAGGAATGTGAGCAAACAATATTAACTAGTATAAAATGAGTTCAAATTAGTGCTCCTTTCATTTGTCTTGAATCTTGTGCTTTGTCAATACTTACTTAACTCTTTACTGTATAGAATATATTTATGTCTAAAAGAGACCAACAAAATTTTCTTTAAAAATAATAATTATGCATTGAAAAAACACATGCTAATGTAAATCTTAGTTCTCCAGGAGCTAAGTCATCAAATAAAGCTCAGATTCACTTACAAACCTTCTAGTCTTTAGAGTTATTCTGGGTTATGGTATGATGAAAAAGCATAAGAGAATAAAATGGGTCAGACTTCCAAGGCCAAACTGGTTGTGAAGACCAGTTCTCCTATCTTTTCTATATTTGTCATGGGAAATGGGAAGGAGCTGAAATGCTGCAATGACAACGGGATTTTTCGTGATGTATAAACTAAGTGGGAGGTACGCTCGAATCTACAAGTGAGATTTACCTGTGTGTTCTGTGTTACCTCCAGGGACAAAAGTTACTCAAAAGAAATATTTCTAGCACCAATAATAGAATCTTAATTAGTTTTTCTCCCTCCAACCCTTCTCCTCTCTAATTAGCAAACATCAAAATAGTTTTTTACACCCCTGCTCAAGAACATTTTATAGCTTTCCACTGCTGGACAGTGGAATTGAGATAGGCTGGAGTCTAACAATGGAGGGCCTGAATGACATGCTAATTAGTCTTCCTACATGTATTAAGCTTCCTATGGTTGCCATAATAAATTACCACAACTTCAGTGGTTTAGAACAACAAAATTTATTACTTTAAAGTTTTCTCATTCAGAAGTCCAAAATAGGTCTCAGTGAGCTAAAATCAAGGTATCTAAAGGGTTGCACACCTTTCTGGAGGCTCTAAGGAAGAATCTGTTTTCTAGACCTTCCCAGCTTCTAGATATCAACTACATTCCTTGGTTAAAAACCTTCTTTCTCCAACTGCCAAAGCTTTATTAGCAAGGGTGGACTGAGTCCTCCTCAATTTGCAGCACTCTGACCTTGCTTCTATCATCAACATCTCCTTCTTTGACTCTTCATTCTTCTGCTTTCCTACCCACTTTTAAAGACTCACTTTAAAGAAGGTTACACTGGTGCACCTCAACAATCCAGGATAGTCTCTCTATTTTCAGTTACCTTGTTACCTTTAATTTCATCTTCAACCTGAATTCCCTTTGTTACATAATCTAACATATTCACAGGTTCTGGGAATTAGGAAATGGTCATCCTTGGGGAGCCATTATTCTGTCCACTTTACTATAGCTTTATCTTCAACTACTTCAGTACTTGCATCTTAATAATGTCCAATCAAACTAAACAATTAGTCATTTCTAAAACTCATCTTAAACGTAGAGCTTTCTGACTTTAATGTGATCCTAGAGCAAATTGAGTCCTAGAACAAATTAAGCCTGAAATATCACTGAAGGCGAAAATGACAAAACAGAATCCTACTTTGGGCACATAATGAGAAGGCAGGGTTATTTGGAAAAAGACAATAATGCCGGAAAAATAGTAGGGCAGCAGGAAAAGAGGAAGATCAAACATGAGATGGACTGACTCCATTAAAGAAGCCATAGGTCTGAGTCTACTTGAGTTGAGCAGGGCTGTTGAGGACGGAACAATGTGGACATCACTCATTCATAGGGTCAGCAGGAGTCAGAGCCAACTCAACAAGCACATGAAACTCACATTAATGTCATAGAGTAGAAGGCTCCAGCATACGGAAAGAAAAGACTTAGGTTCAAAGTTCTGAATCTTTCATTTTGTAGCTCTATGTCTCCGGATATGTCACTTAACTAAGACTTGGCTACTCTTTCATCTGTAAAATGAGAATAACTATCTGGTAGCTTACTTTATTTACAAGGATCAAATCTGTCACTATGAACTATAATTATAAAATATGAAATACTTTTTTAAAGTAATAGATTATTAATTGCTCTGTTGATCCAAATCAAAGTTCGGCTTAAACACATGTTTCCATGAAGTAATCCCCCATCACACCTAGAATCAATTTACTGTCTTCCTTCCATCATTCCTACCGCCATTTTGCATTTCCTTCCCCATTCCTGGCTGTAAGAATATTGAGGGAAGAATCACATCTGATTTTATCTTGAATGTCTCATGGTATACATCATAATATTTTGTACATAATAGGTGTTCATCAAATATTACTTTGGGAGTGACAAAATTAATATCCAAGGGCATTCAATGCAGATGCCCTCAGGAAATAACAGTAGAGCAAATGCTGAATAATGAACCTGATATCAAAATATAACTTTTGACAGAGGAAATGATTGCTTTAAATAAAAACCCTAGACCCTGTAGGTGAAAAAAAATGCAACACAGCCTTGGGACCAAGTTTCTGAGATTATATAGCTGCACAGTAGGATGACCTTATGAGCTTGAGGAGTTTTTTTAAAAGACCATTAAGTCAGAATCTCTGAGGATGAGGCCCAGGCACTGGTGTATGCTGCTAGGACTGAGAAGCACTAAGCACCACACATAATAAACAATGGGGAAAGGACAGCCTCCTCAATAAATGGTGCTGGGACACTGGACAGACACACGCAAACAACTGAAACTGGGCGCCTAGCTTACATATCACACAAAAATCAACTCAAATAGATTAAAGACCTAAATTTAAGACCTGAAATTGTGAAACTCCTAGAAGAAAACATAGTGGGTAGCCTCCTTGACACTGACGTTGGCAATGATGTTTTGGATTTGACAACAAAACAAAGGCAGCAACAGCAAAAATAAACAAGTGGGACTACATCAAAACAAATAGCTTCTCCACAGCAAAATAAACCATTAACAAAACGAAAGCCAACTTACCGAGTGGGAGAAAATATCTGCAAACCATGTATCTGCTGAAGAGTCCATACAGCCAAAATATATAAAGAACTCACTTAACTCAAAAGACAAAATTTTTTTAAAAAATCTGGTTTAAAAGTGGGCAGAGGAACTGAACAGACATTTTTCCAAAGACATCCAATTGGCCAACATGTACACAAAAAAGTGCTCAACATCACTATCAGGTAAATGCACATCAAAACCACAATGATAAATGGCTGTCATCAAAAAGACAAGAGATAACCAGAATTGGAGACAATATGGTAAAAAGGGAACCCCCGGGCTCTGCTGGTAGAAATGTAAATTGGTGGAGCAACTATGGAAAACAATATGGAGTTTCCTCAAGAAATTGAAAACAGAAGTACCACATGATCCAAAACTTCTAGTTCTTGGAATATGGAAGAGGTTTCTGAATCCCATGTTCATTGCAGTATTATTCATAATAACCCTGAGAAAAAAGGGAACCCTATCATTTGCAATAACATGGATGGACCTTGAGAGCATTACATTAAGTAAAACAAGCCAGAAGAGGAAGACAAATACTGCATGGTACCACTTACATATGAAATCTAAATAAACAGTCAACTTAAACAAACAAAAATAATGTCACAGAAGATAACTATATTGATTGGCCAAAAAGTTCTTTTGTTTTTTTCCAGAAGATGGCTCTCGTAGTGCTTAGTTGTCTTTCACTTCATTTGAAACAATTTTGTTAGGTTGTATTATGACAGCCATCATTTCAGGTTGCATTAAAAAAAAACTTATCAAAATTGGTTAATTTTATGTAGCCATTTTAATATTGAAGATGGAAAAAATAAGCAACATTTTTGGCATATTATGCTTTATTAGTTCAAGAAAGGTAAAACACAACTAAAATTAAAAAGAAAGATTTGTGCAGTGTATGGAGAAGATGCTGTGACTGATTGAATGTGTCAAAGTGGTTTGCAAAGTTTTGTGCTGGAAATTTCCCACTGGACGATGCTCCACTGTTGGGTAGACCAGTTGAAGTTGACAGCAATCAAATCGAGACACTAATTGAGAATAATCATCATTATGCCACACGGGAGGTAGTGGACATACTCAAAAATATCCAAATAATAAAGTTATTGGTGAAATGAAAAATATGTCTTTTATCTTATGCAAAAAACCATAGGGACTTTTTGGTCAACCCAATATGATATATAATTATATAATTCATATAATATTAGCTGAAAATGTACAATATATGCTTAATAATACTGAATAGCTTGCTTTTTAAAAAAGTGAATTATATCTGGGCACAGAGGAGGCCAGAAAGAGATAACCAAAATATCAAGCATCTACTCTGGGTATGGGATTATAGAAATTTAACCTTTTCTGAATTTTATAAAATTTCCACAACTTAATACACGTTATTTCTGTATTTTTTTCAAATGTTAAGTACTTCTAAGTTGGGCACAATTTGAAATCACAACGTTTGAACAAGAGAGAAATTAACATTTATTTCTAATCTAAACTGTGGCCAAAGGCAAATTCAGATTTTGTGGGGGCCAGGAACATATAAAAATTATGGGGAGTCTTCTTTAAGGAAAATTAATCAAAATTGCTAGGGCTGCTGCAAAAGGGCCTAGGAAAGGTCCATGCAATAAGGTGCATTAAACTTCATTAGTTTCATGATAAATCTCCTTCTAAACAAGTAGCAGAGACTATGTTAGGCAAATATATATAATATCATCTAACCCTAATTAAACTTCTGTAGAGACTAAAAAAAAAAGATTACCATTCACACACACATAAAATCAACAGTAAATAAAATTTCAAACTCAGCCAATCCACACAACAGTGAAGTGGCAGTCTGACTCCTAATCCAATGTTGATCAAACCGCCTCACCCTCCAGGTCTCATGAGCACCTCCCCACACTAAGTTAGCTCTAAGTGTGTTATCTCCCAAAGCAGCCTGACTTCTTCAGAGCCTCATGCCTTAAAAAGTTACTTGCTCATTTCCAGTCAAAATGGAGGCATAGGTAGACACATTTCGCCTCCTCACGCAACCACAACAAGAATTACAACTAAATTTCAAAACAAATAACACCCAGAACTATCAGAAAATCGAACTGTATGGAAGTCCGGCAACCAAGGATTTAAAGAAGTCACGTTCAACCAGATGGGTAGGAGGGGAAGAGACGCAGAGATAGAGTGGAGAAGTGGCAGCAGCTGCAGAATGGATATGGGCAGTCCCACATTCACCTGTAGTGGATAAAAATTGGGAGAGATGCCTTGGGTGCAAGTGACCCCAGCCGCAGGTGAGACCACACAGCCCAAGGTTCCATAACTGGGAAGATAAATCCCTATAATTTCTGGCTATAGAAACTAGTGGGGATTGGGGAGGCAGAGGAAACTGCTAGATTTTCAGAAAACTATGCTATAAGGGCCCACACTGTCTTAAAACAGATGAAAACCCACCCACTCTGGGATTCAGCACCAGGGCAACAGCTGGAAGGGCAGCAGTTGCATATGGGGAGTGGGTGAAATGACTGGAAATGGGGCAAGTGCCAGGCAACCCCCTAGGAGTCAGGCAGCAGCACAGTCCCCTCTCTGAACCCTCTCCCCACAGAGAGCCACAAAGCAGTGAAGCAGGCTGCCCTACCCAAGCAATTAACTAAGGCTCTGCCCCACACAATTTACAGGTGCCTGTAACAGTGAGTCAAAGCTGCTCTACCTAATACACAGAAACAAAAACAGGGAGGCTGCCAAATTGAAGAGACAAAGAAATATGGCCCAAATGAAAGAACAGAACAAAATCCCAGAAAAAAGACCTAAACAAAACAGAGACAGCCAACCTATCAGATGCAGAGTTTACACTTGATCTTAGCCAAAAGGCCGAGAAGCGGTTCAGATGCAGAGTTTAAAACACTGGTGATCAAGATGCTCAACGAACTCACTGAGTACAGCAACAAGATAGAGGAAGAAAGGAAGGTCACACTAAGTGAAGTAAAGAAAAATCTACAAGGAACCAACAGTGAAGGAAAGGAAGCCAGAATTTGAATCAACGATTTGGAACATAAGGAAGAAATAAACATTCAACCAGAACAGAAAGAAGAAACAAGAATTCAAAAAAACAAGAATAGTAGAAGACGACTCTGGGACATCTCAAAACATGCTAACACCCGAATCACAGGGATACCAGAAAGAGAAGAGGAAGAGCAAGAAATCGAAAACTTACTTGAAAAAATAATGAAAGAAAACTTCCCTATTTGGAGAAGGAAATAGATAATACAAGTCCAGAAATCACAAAGAGTCCCAAACAAGTTGGACCCAAAGAGGACCACAAGACATGTCATAATTAAAATGCTAAATGTTAAAGATAAAGAGAGAATCTTAGAAGCAGCAAGAGAAAAGCAGAGACGTACCTACAAAGAAGTTCCCATAAGATTCTCAGCTGATTTCTCAAAAGAAACTTTGCAGGCAAGAAGGGACTAGAAAGAAGTGTTCAAAGTGATAAAAAGCAACGATCAACAACCAAGATTACTCTATCCAGCAAAGCTATCATTTAGAATGAAAGGGCACATAAAGTGCTTCCCAGATAAGACCAAGCCCTTATTATATGAAATGTTAAAGGGACTTATCTAAGAAAAAGAAGATGACCAAAAAACTATGAGCAGTAAAATGAAAACAACCTCACAACTATCAACAACTGAACCTAAAAACAAAACAAAACTAAAAAACAAAACTAAGCAGCACGGCTGGTGTAGCTCAGTGGATTGAGCGCAGGCTGGGAACCAGAGGGTCCCGGTTCGATTCCCAGTCGGGGCACATGCCTGGGTTGCAGGCCAGGTCCCTAGTGAGGGCCATGTGACAGGCAACCACACATTGCTCTTTCTTCCTCCCTTCTCCTCTCTCTGAAAATAAAGAAAATAAAATCTTAAAAAAAAAAACAAAACTAAGCAAACAACTAGAACAGGAACAGAATCATAGGTATGGGGACCATTTGGAGGGTTATCAGCTGGGGGGGAGGGGAGAATAGGGGAAGAGTTGCAGGGATTGAGAAGCATAATTGGTAGGAACGAAGTAGACAGGGGGATGTTAAGAAGAGTATAGGAAACAGAGAAGCCAAAGAACTTATATGTACAACCCATGGACACGAACTATGGGGAAAATTGCTGGAGGGAATGGGGGTACTGGGCAGAGGAGGACAAAAGAGGAAAAATAGGAACAACTGTAAAACACAATCAATAAAATATATTTTAAAAGAAATTATTTTTTCATTACCATCATCCTGATGATTACAGCTGCAGTAGTAGATGCTCAATAAATATTTATTGAATGAATGCATTATTAATAATCAGAATAAGTGAAAACAAGAAAACTCAAACAGCTTTCAAATGTCTATTTGAAATCCACAATAAACACCCTTTACCCAGAAAATTTTATCAGTGAAAAACCAGAGATGTCTCTGGAACATATCTACAAGGAAATCTCTTTAAATGCAAGAGACACTTTTATTTTAATTTAGCTAAAAAACGAAAGGGAGCAGACTTTTGAGCTGTGGCAAATACAAGGTAATGTCTGGTAGTGGACACATTAGTAAAGGCAAAAGAAATAAAAAAAAATGTGAATGACTCAATAATGGCTACTCTGTCTGAGTTAATTCTGCTTTACTGCTCCTGTATGTTAAATATGTATTAGATTAAATATGCACTGGTGTTACTGTAGTGAATACGCTACATTACAGAGTAAAAAGGACTTGGCAGATGTCACTAACGTCATTAATTGGCTGATTTTAAAATGGGCAGATTATATGGGTGCACCCAAATGAGCCTTTGAAATCTTAAAATCATTCACTGGCTTTCCAATAAAATTAGAATAAATTTCCTTACCTTGGTTTACAAGACTGCATAATCTAGCTTCTGCTCTCACTCCCACGCTCCTCCCCTGCCTCTCCCTCTCTTCCCTCATTCTTATACTCATGTCTATTCATTGCCTTTCCTTTAGCCTAAGGACTCTGCTCCCAAATCTTCAACTGACTGCTCTATCCTACAGTTCAGGTCTTGGCGTTCACATCACAACTTCAAAGAGACCTTGCATGATCACTATTTACACTGGTACCATCCTTACATCCTTAAACTTTTCCATCACATTGTGCTTGTTTTATCACAGACTCATTTAGAATCTGAAAGGCTCTATCTATGTATCTATCTATTTAGTTTTCTGTCTCCCTCATCATTGTTTCCTAAATTGGAATAAAAATTCTCTGAGGACAGGAATCTAGACTGATTCTTGTGCATTGCTATTTCCTTCACACCTGGAACAGCGCTTGGTGCACAATAAGCAGTCAATACGTTTTGTTGAATGTATTAATGTAGATGATATAAAAATGAAAAAGACATTTCATTACAACTTACAGTCTAGTAGAGAACATTTACAACAAAAACTTTAGTACAAGGACACGTGTGTCAAAGGATGAGATCATTCCAGCAAGGAAATCAAGAAAGATTTAAGAGAAAAAGTAGCAACAGAACTAGCCTTGAAAGACGTTTAAGGATTTTTCAGGGCAGGAATATATTTCCATTTTGCCTGTCAGGTTAAACAATTTAGACTTCATCTTATAGACAATGAAAAACAAAGCTGTTTCAAATAAGGAAGGATGCACGATTAGAGCAAGATCCACAAAAATTAACAGGACTAGTCTCTAGTTCCTACTTAAGAGGAGAAATAATCAGAATTCAGATGCACACTACTAATTTATAGTTAAATCTAGTAGCCCAAGACTTTTTCCAATTGGGAATATGACGACAGAAAAAAAACACTAAATTTTATACCCTATAAAGAATTTAGTTTTGTTTTACTTGGTGTTATTTTGGCAATTTTGACAACACAGTTACTCATTAACTTTATGTTGTTAATAAAAAATCAAAATCACCTTTGGTGACCATTTGATCCAATTAATAAAATATTCAAATACTTGTGTGTAACTAAAGGAAAAAAATTATGTTAATTCTTAACATGCCTGAATCTGGTAAAATTCCAGTTTTAGTGCATTTGATGTTTTAAGCTATACTTCCTTTGGGAAAAAAATTCTGATTAATTTTTAAAAGCTAAATGTTTAAAACAAGATTTTATGCTTGCCTATGTTTTTTTAAAGCATGTCTTGTTTAATGTTTTAAACTTTGATCTTCACTGAAAACCAAAAACAGTGATAAAATTGTTCCCAAAGGTACAATCTATAGTACAAACTTATAAAACCTGTTCATAAGGATGACACTTTAGCATTAAAGAGCTCAGTGACATAAGGTCACTAAAATAGCACCAAATGTTCATGGTATCATTGTGAATATAAGAAAGAGGAGCACACAGTTCATCTGAGTTTTTTTAAAAAAGTCTTTCTCCCAGGAAAAAATTTAAAATTACCATCTTTTTTTTTAAAGATTTATTTATTTTTAGGCAGAAGGGAAGGGAGGGAGAAAGAGAGGGAGAGAAACATCAATATGTGGTTGCCTCTCATGTGGCCCCCACTGGGAACCTGGCCTGCAACCCAGGCATGTGCCGTGACTGGGAATTGAACTGGTGACCCTTTGGTTTGCAGCCTACGTTCAATCCACTAAGCTATACCAGCCAGGGCTAAAAATTACCATCATTTGAACATTTAAAATAGCATAGAATACCTAGATTAGTTCATGAATCACTTATCAAGTTATAACATACAAATCAGCCCTTGAAATACAACAGAATTGATGAGGAAAAACCCAATTTTAATTGATATTAAAAACACATTTTGGCATATAAGAAAGAATAAATATATGGCCTATTAACAGTATTTATTTATTTATTAGAACCTTAAACCAAATCCTTAAGTCAAGCCTTGACTGGGTGGTTCAGCAGGTTGGAGCATCATGCTGGACGCCAAGAGGCTGTGGGTTTGGCCTCCAGTCAGGGCATATACCTAGGTTACAGGTTCAATGCCTAGTTGGAGTGTGTATGGCAGGCAACCAATTGATGTTTCTCTAAAAATCCTTGGGTCAAGACTTTTATTCTTGCCCTGGCTGGTGTAGCTCAGTGGACTGAGCACAGGCCTGCAAATCAAAGCATCACCGGTTTGATTCTCAGTCAGGGCACATGCCTGGGTTGCAGGCCATATCCCCAGTATGAGGTGTGCTAGAGGCAACCATACATTGATGTTTCACTCCCTCTCTTTCTCTCTCCCTTCCCCATCTCTCTAAAAATAATAAAATCTTAAAAAAAAAAAAAGACTTTTATTCTTATATAAATACCCACAAATTCTTCCTTTGATATGAAAATAATCACTTTTTCAACACCCTATATGCCAAGTCCAAGTGATACTGCCTAATTCTATACCATTTTCTTTCTTTTTGATTGTCTTCCCTCTCCCTTGCTTTATGTTGAATTTTAAACATATAAGGCAAAGTATAGATTACAAAATTATTTCACTTCTGGATATCTGAATATAAATGTTTGCTATTATCGGCTAAACAATCCAAACTTATTCATTAAAAGGAAAAAAATCTACCTAGACTTACCAGACTTTGTAAATCAAATCGGAAATTTCTGGGTCAACTTGGACTACCCCAATAGTACCTAATATATAGATCCATTTTAAGATTAGGAGAATGAGTTGCCTAATAAGAGTTCAAATTCTTAAGGAAACTAATAAATTTAATTCCTTCTTTAAACACAGATTAATGTGGGGGAATTCCACCAAGATGGCGGCGTAGGTGGATGCACTGCACCGCCGTTCACAACCAGAGAGTTTAAACAACGAACTCAATAGCAAAAAATAAACAACCAGAACGGACAGAATCGAACTGAAGGGAAGTCCGACACCCAGGAAGTTGGGGAGGACGTACATCCAGGCCGGTAAGCAGGGCAGAACCGAGCAGAGGAGCGGAGTGAGAGGCAGTTTGCCCAGAGGGACTCACCCTGGGAGCGCCTAAACGAAACACTACCCCGAGCAACGGGTGAACCTCGCAGGCCGGCGGCGTAACTGGAGAGGCCAGTGGGAACCAGCAGGGCCGAGACTGGCGGGAAAGGCAGTGGGGAACTGGGGAGCAGAGGGTGATAGGGAGTGGCGGTGAACTGTGACAGGAATTCTTTTCATCCACATGATAAAAACGTAACCCCCTGGGAATTTCCACGTCTCGAGCTCAGCTCCGTGGAAATTAACACTCTCGTGCGGGCCTGCGTAAAAATCATGCTCTTGGAAAAAGGAATTCCTTTAAGGGAAATTGGATTAACTTACTTCCTAGGACTTGTTAACTTGCTGGGACCCTTCCCCCGGAACCAAGGGATTATGCTAATGGTTGCCCGGAACATCTTGCATTGCTAATGAATAGCCATTCCCATTTTGCTGTGTCCGGAGCTTCCCAATAAAAACCCGGCTAAGCCACGCTCGAGGCTTTTTTCCTGGGATGAGAGGAATCAAGCCACGTGGCCCTGGATTCCTTCCCCCCGCGTGTCTCAGTGTGAGATTTATACACGCACTCGGTTACGGTCACCCACGGGTTTCGGCTGGGACGAGATCCCCACGGCAGTGAACGGCAGACGCCATTGCTCCCTCCCAGGCCCGACCCCCAGAGGAAACATCACAAAAAAGCGACCCAGGTTGCCAGGCACCAACAAACACCTAAGACTCCAACAGGTGCGCCGAGATAAAAAAGAATGAAAATGGCCAAAACGAAAGATCAGAACAAATTACAACTAACAAATGAAGAGATAGCCAAATTAACAGATGCCCAGTTTAAAACACTGGTAATCATGATGCTCACAAAACTGGAAGAAATAGTTGAACACATGAACAAAACGATAAAGATAACGGAGGAAGATTTACAGGGAACCAATAGGGAAAAAAAGGAAGCTGGGACTCAAACCAACGGGGTGGACCAGAAGGAAGAAACAAGAATTCAAAAAAGTGAGGAGGGACTCAGGAACCTCAGAGACATTTGTAAACGACCCAACATCCGGATCATAGAGCTGCCAGAAGGACAAGAGGAAGACCAAGAAATTGAACGTATTTTTGAACAGATAATGAACAAGAACTTCCCAAATCTGGCAAAGGAAATAGGCTTCCTGGAAATCCAAGAAGCTCAGAGAACCCCAAAGAAGCGGGACCCAAAGAGGAACACACCAAGGCACATCATAATTACATTACCCAAGGTCAAGAATAAGGAA
>PVJI01020985.1:13451-28017 GCA_004026765.1 Micronycteris hirsuta | reverse complement strand
TTCCCTTGAGGACCTAAAGCCTAGAGGGGTCGATGTGTGCCTGGAGCACAGGGTCATGCTGTGCTACAGGCAAGTCCAGGTACCAATGGTGGGATGAGCCAGGGCTTCCTGGGAAGGGGACATTTGAGAGGAGACTCACGGGTCAGTTGTGCAAAGAAGGGGATCTTGGAAGAGGCCTGGTAGGGCCCAGAGAACAGCATGCACAGGAGCATGAGATGGTAGAAGTGGTGAGGAGAGAAGTTGGGATGGGCAGGAACAGGATCCAGAGGCCTGAGTAAGCAGAGAGTTTCACGGAGGAAGTTTGGACCCTGTGTCTGATCCCCCAACCAGGTCCAGTAGGTGAGAACTGGAAAAACAACCTTTGGTGCTGAATGGTGGGCATTTCAGAAACCCCAATTTGAGTGTGGATTTCTTGTTGTATGATCAACGATGGCATGAATATCCCATCTGCCTGACAGCTTATCACATTCTGTTCTGATTCTTGGCCTGTGAATGATTTCTCTGTGGAACATGGGCTGCAATTGAATGTGCTGGGCAGCAGATGTGCACCAGTTCTGTTCTCAGCAGTGACCATCATGTAGTTTGTTATGTTACCTCAAGGGTACGTGTTTGGGCTTGGCTTTCCCATGGTATGCTCAGTATACATAGGAGGCATAAGCCCCGTCTTAGTTGGAGACTATCTCCTGGTGGTGCTTCGTATTGGCTGTGATATAGATCATGTAATCCATGGCTTGCTTCTGTTTGTTGAGCCTTTCATTGGGTTTAGGGGTTAGTCTGGTCATGTGGTGTCTCCTTGTGTTCTGAGTCATTCTGTAGTCATGGGCTCAGGTCTGAGTGAGGTCTGTCTCTTGGCTTACTGTGTGATGTGTGTATGCATGTTGATTCTATTATAGGTGGTAGCTACATAGAGATATATCTGCTTATAGATATAAACCCTCATCGGAGAGATCCCCTCTTAGTGCGCTGAAGGTTGCTCTGCTCCAGGACTCTCTGTGTAGCAGTGGAAAGGTGTCTTTGACTTTAGGTAGTTTCAGGGGAAATGAACCAGCTTTAAAACAGGTAGTGGTTTTTTTCCTTTTCTCATCAATGAGAGGAAATGTACCCCTCTCACTCTGCATTGCCCAAAACAAGCAGGCACGAGAGATGCCCATTGATAAACAGTGGAAGCCAGAATGGCTGATTTTGCAGGGCTCAAAAAGATATTGGGAGCCCGGCTGGTGTAACTCAGTGGATTGAGCGTGGGCTGGGAACCAGAGGGTCCCGGTTCGATTCCCAGTCAGGGCACATGCCTGGGTTGCAGGCCCGGTCCCCAGTGAGGGCCATGTGAGAGGCAACCATACATTGCTCTTTTTCCCTCCCTTCTCCTCTCTCTAAAAATAAATAAATAAAATCTTTAAAAAAAAGGTATTGGGAGACTGGGGACTTTATTTTCCTGTGAGGAGAGGGCATACATCCCAAGGACAAGGTGTAAGCGTGGATGTGGGGGAATGACTCCTTAAAAGGAAGAGAACTCTGCACTGGGGAGGGGGAGGAAGAGAAGAGCTAGGGAAGAGGTTCCTAAATTATGTGCCACTGAGCATAGATGTGCCCCTTCTGGGCCGTAGGAGTCTTGAGGTATTGTCATCCTCAGTCCTCAGGATGACCACGCAAGGACTAGTATGGCAGAGCCCCTAGACTGACCATCTTTAGGCATGAACAGCCTGCCCATTCACCACTGTGTACCCTGGGAAATCAATTTCTATGACTACCATGCCAAGAAAAGGACAGGGAAGCACTGAATTAGGAAATAAGGTGTGCCCAAGGCACCACTCCTGATCTTTTCACTAGCCTGACTTTGTACAGTTTTCAAACACATGACTGAAACCTTAGGTCAAGAACTGCTTAAGGTCTTCCACATAGGTAAAGGAAAACCAAGTAATTCAGACCAATCCACCTAAAGACAAGTAATAAAGGTGGACAATATATATGAAAAGATATGTTCAAAACCATCAAAAAGCTACGAATGTTGTAAACACTTTATTGGTTCAAGACCAATAAATAAATAAATCATTTATTTATTTATGAAATGGTAAATTTTATGTTATATATATTGTCATGATAAATTAAAACAAAAACCCTTTGATGACTTCCCATTGTCCATGCAGTGGCATAATGATGGTTACTGGGTTTTGGCTGCCCAGTATCTCAGCCTCTACAAGTGAGCGCTCTGGCGAGAAATGCTTACACACACAAAAATTTCATTGTTTAGCTGGCATTTAAATTTAACCAGCTTACCCTATTTACAGTAGGAGTGCCCCACACCTTTGGAACTGTCCTGCCCAAACCGTTCTTTCTTCTGAATTGCCCTTATCTGGCTAAGCTACCCGATTTATTAAAGATCAAGCAGCACCTCTCCAATGGAGTCTGCCTGGAGCTTCTAAGCCTAGCATGTGGCCCACTCCTCTCGCTTTCTGTTCAAGCCTCTTGATGGCACATCTCCTTGCATTATGGTTACCTGTCAACCTGGACCCAGTCGCATCCCCTGAAACTTCTCTGGGACAGAACCAGATCATGATAACCTATCTGTGTGTCCTCAGGACTCGGACTGAGGCCTGTCTTGCAGACCAGTTGGTCAACCAGTGTTTACTGGGGACCATTAACTGCAGAAGGAGTTGCATTCTATCATGTTCCTAAGTCATCATTTATTTACCTGTTCTTATATTTGGACCCTTTAGGCCAGTTTCAGTTTTTCTTCTTGCCATAAATAAGCTGCTATGGGCCTCTGTGTGAATTATTTTTATTTCCTTTGGAGTCATATCTTGAGACCTAGTTTCCAAAGCGAAGTTACCAGGGCAAGGTTCCAGCTAGTTTTGTAGGTCTTGTTATATGCTGCTAGCATCCCTCTGGGACAGATCAAACCCGATGACAGAGCTCCCTGCTTCCCAGAATTGGTATCACCCTGGAGCTTTGTAAGTCCCCAGGGTTATTGGCCCCTCTGTGGGCACTGTAGGCCATGGAGGTTCTGTTTACATCATGTGGACAGGAATGGTGATATTTAGGCCACCTGGAAAGGTTCAATGTAATGCAGAGAGCACATTCATAGAATCCTCGCCACAACCCACAGCCTGTCAGAGCCTGGGTGGAGCTCAGTGTGAAGGACACATCTGAGATCACTATATGTCCTCTAATTGGATTGTCCCCCATCATTTTGCTGGAAGATGCACAAGATTCTGAAAAATCTGAGAGTGAAAAATTGTGTCAATCCCATTTATTGATTTATGACTTTCTGTGATTTGGGGAGAAGCTGCTATTTCAAGCCCACTTGGTGGGACATCTCATACCACCTTGCAAGTATCCTTGGGCTCAGCTCAGCTCCTGCTCCACTATAAACCTAACCAGGGAGGTCCCAGGGGAGGCGAGTTTGCTCAGGTGAGAAAATCGTGGGCTGAGTTCAGATTGCAGAAGCGGGTGGGAATGGGACAGGGGTGAACATCATAAGCAAGAGCATGGCACTGGGGAAGGTTTGGGATGATGTTGGGAAGTGAGGCTCCTGGCTGGTCTGAGCAGAAGCTTGTTCAAAGATGGTGGAATATTATGTGGGTTAGGACCAAGGGTGTCCATAATGGAAGGTCTTGAATGCCACACTATTTGCTTCTTAATAGCCAACTAATAGACACTTTCTATACCAAAAAAATGAGAGAGATTCTCCACTTTTTATAAAATTCTCTAGGGTTCCTTAAGGCCATCCCATCTTGCACCCCTCCCCCCCACCCCTTGCATTTGTAGGGATCTGGTTGGCTGGACAGAACTGGTGGTGGAGATTCTCCAGGCTGGAGGCTTCCCCTAGAAAACCAGAAGAGGCTGGAAAGGGGAGTCTGGTGGGATGATGGAACGTGGCCCACCAACTGGGCTTTTGTCTTTCTCAATCTCCTTGGGGCAGACAAAGAGACCATTCTAAGCCCATTAAGAAGCCAGTGGTACAGCCTGTTGAGATGTAGAAGCTGGAAGACCCTCAGGTCTCTAGAGAGCTGGGCATGGAGGTGACAGGCAGAGGTGGCAGGAGGGCTGGAGAAATTCTTTGATCCTTGCCTGGGTGGAGATCTGAACTCCCAGACATGTGGGAGGACCCAGGCTCTTGGGCTGCCAGAATAATGACATTTTGGTCACCATGACCCCTTTTCCTCCAAAGCCACCTCCTTCAGAGCCAAAGCTGGGCCACAAGGTTAAGTCCAAAGCCTGTCTGTCTCCCCTGCTGGACTTGAGTTCCTGAGCGCCTTTGCTTCCTCAGGGCCTGGCATGGATCCAGCACAGAGCTGAATGACTCAGTGATGCTTCCTGAGGAGATATTTAGTTAATAAGAGGATATCATGGCCAACCTTATGTTAGATATTTTATTTTTTTAAATCCTCACCCAAGCATGTATTTATTGATATTTTTAGAGGGAGAGGAAGGTCTGGGGGGGAAGAGAGAGAGGGAGAGACATTGATCAGTTGCCTCCCTCATGTGCTCTGACCAGGGATTGAACCCACAACTTTTTGATGTATGGGATGATGTTCCAACCAACTGAGCCACTCACCTGGGGCATGTTAGACATTTTAACATTTAAATAAAATGTATAAATTTTCTGAAGACATAACATCAAAATTGACACAGAAAAATAGAAAACTCAAATAATATTAAATTCCAGGCCCAGAGGGCTTTATAATTTAATTCTACTAAATATTTGAAGAAAAATAACTCCAGTCTCTTCCAGAGACTAGAAATAAAATATTGCCCAACTCACTTTATGAGCCTCAGATAACCTTGGTACCACAGTCCAACAAGGACACCTTGAGAAAGGCAAATGACAGGCCAGTGTCATTCATAAACATAGATGCAAAAATCCTAAACCAAATTTTAGCAAACTAAGTCTAGCAACATATGGTGGAAAGGATAATATATCTTAAGGAAATTTGGTTTATTCCCCAAAATGCAAGGATGTTCTGACATTAGAGAATCAATTATTATTTTTTTAAAGATTATATTTATTTATTTTAGAGAGAGGGGAAGGGAGGGAGACAGAGAGGGAGAGAAACAGCAATGTATGGTTGCCTCTCACATGGCCCTCACAGGGACCTGGCCTGCAACCTAGGCATGTGCCCTGACTGGAAATTGAACCGGGACCCTTTGGTTCCGAGCCCGCGCTCAATCCACTGAGCTACACCAGCCAGGGCGAGAATCAATTATTTTAATTGGTCATATTAATATATTAAAAGGGAAAAGCATGTGGTAATCTCAGAATACAGAAAAACATAAAATTCAGTATCTGTTCATGATAAAAACTAATAGCAAAATAGGAATAGAAAGAAATGTCCTTAATTTATAAGGATCTTGCAAAAATTTACAGTCATTGTCATATTTAATGGTGAGCAATTTAAAGCTTCTCCTCTGAGAACATATACCACGACAAAGATGCCCACTATCATCACCATTTTTCTTTAACATTGTAGTAGAGGTACTATGTGGTGCAGTAAGGAGAAAAATTGTATAAGGTTTTGAGGGGATAAACCAGAATTTTTGTTATTTGCACATGACATAACTGTGTATGTAAGCATTCCAAAAATACATACAGGTCAATTAGAATTAATAAGATTATTCAAAAAGGATGCTGGATTTCTATCTATAAACAAAATTCAATTTTTGCCACATAACGGTGACAGTTAGAAAAACATACAAATAGAAAAGATATATGCCAGTGATATCATAAAAAGTACTTGGAATATCATGTTGAAGTATGTAGGGGTAAATGTACTGATGTCTGCAATTCACTTTGAAATACACCAACAATGATATGGATTAATGAATGCATGGAGGAATGGAGACATGAATAAATACCTGATAGAGCAAATATAGTGAAATGTTACTGGTAAAATCAAGGTGGTGGGTATATGGATGTTTCTTGTAAAATTCTTTCACTTTGTCAGTATTTCTGAAAAATTTCATAATAAAATGGAAAACCTTGAAACAAACATAAGTTTATATACTCTATGGATAAAAACATAAAACTTTAAAAAGAAATATTAAAGGAGATCTAAACAAATAAAGAGATATACTGTGTTCGTGGATCAGAAGACTGAATATTATTGTTGGAAGAGGTCATCTGGAGGACATGACCACCAGCTGACCCTCGAGCTGTGCCCAGGCAGTTGGAGGCTCCTCACTCCTTCCCCTATCCTTGGAATGTACATCTCGCCCACCATTTCCACACTAGGAGCTGTTTCAAGAATGCGGCCTTGAGATAGTAAGATGTTAAGACCATCTGTACTGAATATGTGACTGAACCCAGTTAAAGCCTCTATATGTGGGCGAGTGTGGAGATCTATTAGTCTTGAGGCTGCCCAGGACAAACATCACATGTAAGTTTTTTTGCTTATTAAAACTTCCCCCACCAATCTGTAGTATTCTGCTTCTTCTGTCTCTCCCTGCCCTTTATGCGCAAGGACCAGTTTTAAATTTCACCTGGGGAATGAACCGGCAATTTGGTAAAAAGACAAATGATGTATAGATTCAATGCAATTACAATTAAAACCCCAGCAGGTTTTCTTTGTGGAACTTGATAATCTGATTCAAAAACACACATGGAGCCCTAGCTGGTGTGGCTTGGTTGGAATGTCATCCCCATACATCAAAAGGTGGTGGGTTTGACTCCTAGTCAGGACACATACCCAGTTTGTGGGTTTGATCTCCGGTCAGGGCATGTATGGGAAGCAACCAACTGATATTTCTCTCTTACATTTCTCTCTCTCTCTCTCCCTCCCTCCCTTTGTCTCTCACCAAAATCAATAAACATATCCTTAAGTGAGGATTAAAAATAATAACAAATAAAAAGACATAAAGCATTAACCATAAAAGAAAGTATTGATGGAGATACACACATACATACATACATATACACAGAAGCTGTCCCTCAAGAGTAGAATAGTTAAATAAAGTCAACAAAAATGAATAAACTATAGATATAAGCAAAAAGTTATGGTCTGAAGAGTTAAGTTATCTGTTCTTGCTTGAGACTTTATTGAGTAAGATTTGTATCTGGATTATAGGGGCAGAGATAAATTTAGGCCATGGTCTGAGGGGTCTTTCCCTATGCTTAATGGTAGTACATGGCTAAGTTGTGTCATGTATTGACATATGCATAAGCCAAGTGCTTAGGAAAGGGTATCCCATACTTTGCTGAATAGTAGTATAGATTTAGGCTCTGTTTTAGTGTATGACTGGTGCCTAGTGTGCTAATCCCTGATATGCATATGGATATGGGCCTTGACCCATCCTTGGTGAAAGCTGTCTTCTCTTGTACAATCATAGTATGAGTTTAGGCTCTTGACTGAGAAGGTATTTATAGGCACTTAGAGTATGTTGAGAGGTTGTGTGGGTAAGGGCCTGGTCTAAGCTGGCGGTGGCCCTTGGCTTACCAGATTTAGCTGCTAGTATGGTTAGGGGACTATGTCTCAGAGTGCTATAGGGGTTACTGTAGCACGGTGACTTGTACATGGTAGGTCCTCAATACACATTGATTTAATGAATGAAAGAGTGACTGAATGGTTGAGTGAAGTGGGGTATACTTATGTGAACTTTGTTCTTGGCATATGCTGTCTCCTGGTTTGACAGGTGGTGGTATAGTCATGATTTAGTTTACACTTGAATTCTAGTGTGTTTAATTATGATTTTGGAATGGCTGTGGTCTAGTGGGAATCATGGCATGGATTTAGACTTTCTTGACCAGTGCTGGCTCATGAGTGAGACTCCTGTGGCTTGGATCCTGTTAGGAGTAGAGATTATCCTTTGCTGAACAGTGATATGGATATAGACCTTAATCTGGATAGTAGAAGTCCTACTGATCTGGTATGTGTTAGAAAGTTGTCTGCTCAGTGATTTGGGGAGCAGATGTCTGTATAAGGGTCCTGAATTAGGCAGAGGGCCATCCGCCAGCTCACTGGCTGCTAGGGTTAAGGACTGAGGACTGTCTGATGGTTCCTTTGTGTTGGGTGAAGGCATGGTATGTGGAGGAATCCTGGACTGAGCAGGGTCCATGCATAGTTGCTTGGCTGTGGTACATATATGAGCTCTGCTCTTCATACGGAAAGATAATTTAGTAGAAAAAAAGGGGTTGTTCAGAATAAATTTGATGAAATGTTACTTAAAATTATTGCTGCAAGAATTCTAATAAAATGCCAACAAAGAGAATACCATCATGCATTGACCATTACCAAGTGGAGCTCATTCTAGCAAGGTGATGATGCTTCGGTATGATGAAATATATAAGTATTATATTTATTATATTAATAGGTGAAAGGTAGAAAACATATTATCCTTTTGATATATGCCCCCCAAAGCATCTGAGATAATTCAATGTTTCTTTATGACAATATTTTGTAAAACCTTAGTGAAACAGGAATAGATAGTGCCTTAACATGATTTAAAAAATTGACTTCAAATAGCCAGCATTATCTTTCATATTTTTGAACTACCTCGTTTGTCTTTTATGGCTTGCATAGCAAGCAACTGACTATGCTTTAAAGCATACTGATATAGCTTAGAATTTTTTTAAATCTTTAATTTTCAACAATCTCCTGAACTAGAGAATAATGACGTTTTAATATCTGGTTCTGACTGAAGGCAGACATGCTGACCCTAAAGACAAATGTGTTGTGTACATCTGTGTAAATACAGTTGCCTTGGAAACCCTTTAGCAGGCTGAATTGGAGCTGAATTCCCCGGTAGAAGTGAGGCAGCTGGCCGAGCAGGAAGGTAAAGTATTTTTGTGGGCTGAGAATGTGAGAGAGAGGGGGAGAGAGAGAGAGAGAGAGAGAGAGTCACCATAAAGACATAGAACTGATAGTCTTATGTGATGAATGGTCTGGGCTGGAGAGAGAGAGAGAGAGAGGGAGGGAGCGGTGGGGGGATTGTGTCATAGAACAGAAAGAATCTGTCTGCCTGGCATTAGTACAGCCGAATACTAAATACTGAGAACTGCGGTGGAGAAATATTGGTTATTTTATTATGAATGGTGACACCCAAGAGAATGGGAAGCTAATGTTCAAAACCTCAAACCCTCCAATGGATGCTATGTAGGTTACAGATGATAAAGGGCAAAATGATAAAGACACTGCTTTAGGGATTCAGGGTCATGCTGAGAACTGATTGGTCACAGGTGAGGTAAGGGTAATAAATCATTTTTCAGGTCTTGAGGACAGTTTTGATGTCTGTTCCAGATCCTCTGTACAGTCTTCATGGGAAAGTAGCCAGGGGGTCATTCCACTTTAGGGCTTAGGAACTGAAACATAATTTAGGTCAAGATGTTATCTTTATCCTGCCAGAGGTCCAGACCTTGTGACCGTTAGTCAGGTCTGGGCTCTTATCTTCTGCTGCTTCAGGGGATTGCTGATTATCCTGGGGAAAGGCTAGATATCTGGGTCAGGCTCAGGGTGAGGAGGCAACCCCTGGAGTCTATCTGATACCTGAAGTATTTAAAAGATACCACAAAGGTCAAAACATGAGGAAGCTTAGGTGAAGTCTTCACTAGGATAGATGAAATAGACGAGGTGGACTATACTGAAATACTTCAAGATCTCAGCTCTTGCTCTGCATTTTCCTTACCACCTAGGTTTCAACTATTCAGTTCAATAGTTTACTGATATCCTTTGTTTTCAGTTTCCTATTATATGCACATGTTAACATTTAAAAAATAAATGTTATCTTAAAAACATAAAAAATGATGTCCTTTGACTCCCACCTATGCCCTATGCACCATTCAACGTATTCTCCATTTCTCCTTTGCTCCCAATTTAAGCTGTATTTCTACTCTGTCAGAGAATGTTCTTCAACTCTTATCTTTATATTTGTTTTAGCCTTAGGTTTATAATTAAACCAAATCACTTCTCATTGTCTATTCTTTTGGCAAAATTTTCCTATCTTCTCTTAATTGGATGAAACTTGACCCTTGGTAGAATCATCAGCAAGAGTTCCTGAGTATAAAATTTCTTGAGTTCTGAAAGTTTGAAACAAAATCCTTGGCTCACACTTTTTAGTTGAGTTAAAAAAAAATCATTTTTCTGCCCTGGCTGGTGTGGCTCAGTGGATTGAGTGCCAGCCTGCAAACTGAAAAGGTCACTGGTTCGGTTCCCAGTCAGGGCATATGCCTGGGTTGTGGGCTAGGTCTCCCCTCTTTCTCCCTCCCTTCCTTTCTAAAAAAAAAAAAATCACTCATACTCTTTATAATCCTGTCATGTAGTTTAATGCCACCTGGTTTTCATTCTTGGAGGTCACTTTTTTATTTTTTTTGTCTGTAAACACAAAGGATTTTTTTCTTTACCATTAATGTCTGTTTCACTGTGTCAGAGATGACAGTGAATTTTCCCAATTGCACAACGAGCTCTTAAATATGTAGAATCAGGCATTCTTTTATTTCCAGAAAGTTTAAAAATTTTAATATCCAATATTAGTTGTTTCATTATTTGCTTTTTTAAAAAATAGATTTCTGATATATTTTTTCTTTCAATTTCGTCTTCACCTCTTTATTTTGTTTTGGTTCTCTTGACTCTTTTTCATTTTCATTCTTTCTTTCCCTTTCTTTCTTCCCTTTCTTTCCCATTTCAATCATATCTGTTCTCCTTTGGGTGCTTTTTCATTTAGTCTTCTGAAGATGATTTTGACTTTTTCTTTAATTTCTTGTTTAAATTTTTTTTATTGTTTATGCTATTACAGTTTCCCAATTTTTCCCCCTTTGCCCCTCTCCCCCAAGCATCCCCTTCCCTCAGACAATCCCCACAGTGTTGTTTATGTCCTGGGATGATGCATATATGTTCTTTGACTAATCCTGTCACCTTCTTTCAACCAGTCCCAACCTCCCCTGCCCTTCTTACAGCTGTCAGTCTGTTCCTTGTTTCTGTGCCTCTGATTCTATTTTGCTTGTTAGTTTATTTCATTCCTTAGATTCCACTTATAGCTGAGATCATATGGTATTTGTCTCTCACTAACTGGCTTATTTCACTTAGTATAATAGTCTCCAGTTCCATCCATGCTGTCACAAAAGGTAAGAATTCTTTCATTTTTACTGCTGTGTAGTATTCCATTGTGTAAATGTTCCATAGTTGTTTTATCCATTCATCTACTGATGGGCACTTAGACTGTTTTCAAATCTTAGCTATTGTAAATAGCACTGCTATGAATGCAGAGGTGCATATATTCTTTTGAATTGGTGTCTCAGCATTCTTTGGGAATAGTCCTAGAAGTAGAACCACTGAGTCAAGAGGCAGTTCTATTTTCAATTTTGTGAGGAAACTGCATACTGTTTTCCAGAGTGGATTCACCAGTCTGCATTCCCACTAAAACTGCACTAGGGTTCCCTTTTCCCCACATCCTCTCTAGCACTTATTATTTGTTGATTCATTAATGATAGCCAGTTTGGCAGGTGTGAGGTTATTTCTCACTCTGGTTTTAACTAGCATCTCTCTGATGGCTAGTGACATTGAACATTTTTTCATATGTCTATGGGTTATCTGTATTTCCTCCTTGGAGAAGTGTGTATGCAGGTCCATCATCCATTTTTAAATTGGATTGTCTTCTTCCTGATGCTGAGCCATGTGAGTTCTTTATATATTTTGGGGATTAAACACTTGTCCAATATGTTATTACCAAATATGTTCTCCTATATAGTGGGTTCCCTTTTCATTTTTATGATGATTTTTTATTTTTTTATTTAAAAATTTTTTTTTAAATTTTTATTTATTTTTAGAGAGAAGGGAAGGGAGGGAGACAGAGAGGGAGAGAAACAGCAATGTATGGTTGCCTCTCACATGGCCCTCACAGGGACCTGGCCTGCAACCTAGGCATGTGCCCTGACTGGGAATCGAACCGGGACCCTTTGGTTCCCAGCCCGCGCTCAATCCACTGAGCTACACCAGCCAGGGATTTATGATGATTTTTTTAAAAAAATATTTTATTTATTTATTCTTAGAGAGGAAGAAGGGAGGGAGAGAAAGGGAGAGAAACATCAGTGTGTGTTTGCCTCTCACACACCCCCTACTGGGGACCTGGCCCGCAACCCAGGCATGTGTCCTGATGGGGAATTGAACTGGTGAGCCTTTGGTTTGCAGGCCGGCACTCAATCCACTGAACCACACCAGCCAAGGTTGATGATGATTTCTTTAGCTGTGGAAAAGTTTTTAATTCAATGTAGTCCCATTTGTTTATTTTTTCCTTTATTTCCCTTGCCCTAGGAGAAATATTGGAAAAATATTGTTATGTGAGATATCTAAAATTTTACTGCTTATGTTTTCCCCTAGGATTTTTATGGTATCATGGCTTATATTTAAGTAAGTCTTTTATCCATTTTTAGTTCATTTTGGTGTTTGGTGTAAGCTGGTGGTCTAGTTTCACTTTTTTTGCGTATACCCAGTCCAGTTCTCTCAACACCATTTATTGAAGAGACTGACTGACTCTATTTACACTACAATTGCTTATCTCCATTTTATTCAGTTCTTTTTCTGGAGTTTTGTTCTGTTCTTTCATTTGAGCCATATTTCTTTGTCTCCTCATTTTGGCAGCTTCCCTGTGTTTGTTTCTATGTATTAGGTAGAGCTGCTTTGACTCCCTGTCTTGGTAGTGTGGCATATTGTAAAAATTGCACCAGTAAGTTGGATGCAGTAGAGCCTTAGGTAATCAGCAGGGCAGGGCAACCCATGAGAACCAGGCTGACAGAGTCTCTAATATGGTGTTGCTGCTCTGTGGCTTTATGTCAGGGAAGGCTCAGAATCGGGACAATGCTACTGCCTAGCCTCTGGAGTTTTGTCCAGAAGAAAACTGTCCCCCAGCACTCGCCCTGATGCCAGACCCTTCAGTTTCTCCCCATATTCCACTGGTGCTTTTCCAGCTGCTGCCCCAGTGCTGGAGCCCAGAGGGAGTGAGTCTGTAGGAGTCCTAAGTCCATTGTGGGCCCTTTAAGGCGAGACACCTGAGCAGCCCGTAATTTCTTCTGCTGCTCCAACCCACTCTAGTTTTTACAGCCAGAAGTTATGGGGATTTATCTTCCCTGCACTGGAACCCTGTGATGTGTGGTCTGGAGTGGGGTTGGGATCCCTCACCACTGAGATATCCCTCCTGTTTTTTATCCACCACATGTGGGTGTAGAACTGCCCGTTCTGCACCTCCATGTGGCTCCGTGTGTCTCCATGTCTCCACCCCTCCTGCCCATCTGGATGAATATAACTTCTTTAATTCCTTGGTTGTCTGACTTCCATATAGTTTGATTTTTCTGATGAATCTGGGTTATATTTGTTTTGTAGTTTAGTTGTAATTTTTGCTCTGATCATGTGATTTTTGTCTTTTGTTTATGTGATGTATCATGTTTACTGATTTGTAGATATTGTATCATCCTTGCGTCCCTGGAATAAATCCACTTGATAATGGTGTATGATCTTTTTGATGTATTGCTGGATCTGGTTTGCTAATATTTTCTTGAGGATTTTAGCATCTATGTTCATCAGAGATATTGACCTATAGTTTCATTTCTTTGTTGTGTCTTTACCTGCTTTTGGAATTAGGACAATACTGGCCTCATAAGAAGGGTTTGGAAGTCTTCCCTCTTCTTGAATTTTTGGACAAGTTTGAGAAGGATAGGTGTTAATTCTTGTTTGAATGATTGGTAAAATGCTCCTATGAAGCCATATGCCCGGGCTTTTGTGTGCTGGGAAATTTTTGATTACTGCTTTGATTCCATTAGTTTTTATCAGTCTATTCAGGCTTTTTTTCTTCTTCCTGATACAGTTTTGGAAGATTGTATGTTTCTAAGAATTTATCCGTTTCGCCCAGGTTGTCCAATTTCTTCTCATATCATTGTTCGTAGTAATTTCTTACAATCCTTTGTTTTTCTGTGGTATCAGTTGTTACTTCTTTCCTTTCTGATTTTATTTATTTGGGTCCTCTCTCTCTTGTTTTCTTGATGAGTATAGTTAAAGGTTCGACAATTTTGTTTATCTTTTCAAAGAACAAGCTCCTGGATTCATTGATCTTTTGAATTTTATTTTTTTACTCTCTGTGTCATTTATTTCTACACTGCTCCTGATTATTTCCTTTCTTCTACTCACTCTGGCCTGTGTTTGTTGTTGCTTTTCTAGTTTTTTTTTTTTTTTTTAGGCTTTGCGTTAGGTTGTTTATCTGAGATTTTTCTATCTTCTTTAGATAGGTCTATAATACTACGAAATTCCCTTTCTGGACTGCTTTCACTGTGTCCAATAGCCTTTGGGTTGTTTTGTGTTCATTTTCATTTGTTTCCAGAAACATATGATTTTTTCCCTTCATCTCATTGTTACCCATTCCTTATTTAATAACATATTATTTAGCCTCCATGTATTTGAATGTTTTGGGTTTTTTTTTTTTTTTCTTGAGGTTGATTTTTAGTTTCAGGCCATTGCGATCCAAGAAAATACTTGATATGGTTTCAACTTTTTTGAATTTGTTAAGGCTTATTTTTGCCCTACCATGTGGTCTGTCTTTGAATATGTTCCATGTGCATTTGAGAATGTATATTTTGCTTCTTTGGGGTGAAATG
>PVJI01020985.1:0-13351 GCA_004026765.1 Micronycteris hirsuta | reverse complement strand
ATGTTCTATAGATATCAATTAAATCCATTTGACCTAGTGTGTCATTTAATGTCACTATATCCCTGTTGATTTTTTATCTGGAAGACCTGTCCATTGTTGACAGTGTGGTGTTAAAATCCCCTACTATGACTGCATTGCTGTCAATCTCTTAAAGTCCTCCAATATTTTCTTTACATATTTAGGTGCTTCTATGCTGGGTGCGTAAATGTTTCCTAGGGTTATATCCTCTTGTTGGATCAATCCCTTTAGTATTATGTAGTGTCCTTCTTTGGTGTTATGGCCTTTGATGTGAAGTCTATTTTGTTAGATATAAGTATTGCTTCCCCAGCTTATTTCTGTCTCTGTTTGCGTGTAATATTTTCCCCATCCCTTCAATTTCAGTCTGTGTAAATCTTTTGCCCTGAGGTGGGTCTCTTGTAGACAGCATGTATGCAGGTCATGTTTTCTTATTCATTCAGCTACACTATGTCTTTTGATTGGAGCCTTTAATTCATTTACATTTAAGGCTATCATTGATTGGTACTTGTTCATTGCCATTTTATTCCTTTATACCTACGTTCCTCTTTCTCTCTATTACCTCTTCTTCTTAAAGTAGTCCTTTTAACATGTCTTGCAATGCTGGTTTGGTGTTAATGAATTCCTTTGACCTTTTTTGGGGGGAGGTCTGGGAAGCTTTTTATTTCGCTTTCAATTTTAAATGATAGCCTTGCTAGATAGGGTGGTCTTGGTTGCAGATCCTTGCTTTTCATTACTTTAAATACTTCATGCCAAAGCCTTCTGGCACGAGGTGTTTTTGTTGAGAAATCAGCTGTCATTATTATTGGAGCTCCCTTGTAGGTAACTGTTTCTCTCTTGCTGCCTTTAAGATTCTCTTTGTCTTTAAACCTTGTCATTTTAATTATGATGTTTCTTGGTGTCGGTCTCTTTGGGTTTCTCTTGATTGGGACTCTCTGTGCTTCCTGAACTTGTATGTCATCTATTTCCTTCACCAGGTTTGGGAAGTTTTCTGTCATTATTTCTTCAAACAGGTTTTCTATCCCTTGCTCACTTTTTTCTCCTTCTTGTATCCCTATGATACAGATGTTGTTACATTTCATGTTGCCCCAAAGTTCCCTGAAACCATCCTCATTTTTTTCAATTTCTTTCCTAAGTTTAGTCAGCACTCACTTCACACTTTCACGTTTGTATCTAATATGGGTTTTCGAATTTCTGATTTATAGTATTCTTTCTATCTGTAATTGATTAATATGTTATAATCAATGCTTTGCCCTGTGGTTGGTTTTGTTGGGGATTGATTATTTTTATCAACTAAAAGTTTTTATTTTTGCTTTTTTTTTTTTCTTACAGTATCTTTGTGCAGACGTTGGGTTCCTATTTCCAATAATGATAAATGTTGCTGGAACTTCCTGATTCAGCAATGAGTTGATGTTATGTGAAAAAAAGAAGTTTGGACACTTTATTTGGTTTATTGGTTCAAGAGCACCCTCTTCTGTTGATACAATAAAGTACAATATCTTTAATTAGCAGTGATTTTGGAGGGAGAGGTCATTTGAACTTCTGATTCTGCAATGCTATTCTCCAATGGAAACTTCTTCCTTCCAAGTAACTGCCTTTTTATTTCTTAAAGCTTTAGTTCTGTGCAATTTTCAAGTTCCTTCCTTTTGACTCTTAATGCTATGATCCAACAGGTCTCAAAACTGTTCTTAGTATTTACTTAGTCAGGGCGGGACTTTCTCCTGAGAGGGAAATCTGAGTGATATTATCATATTTTACTTCTGCTGGTACCCTGCAGAAGCCCCCTCTCTTCCTCACAATTTCTGCCTGACATTTCATATAAATGGAATCATATAATATGTGGTCTTTTGTGTTTGGCTTCATAATGTCTTCAAGTTTCACCCATATTGTAGCAGGTATTAGTACTTTGTTTCTTTTCTTTTTTTTTAAAATATTTTATTTATTTATTTTTAGAGAGAGAGGAAGGGAGGGAGACAGAGAGGGAGAGAAACAGCAATGTATTGTTGCCTCTCACACGGCCCTCACTGGGGACCTGGCCTGCAACCCAGGCATGTGCCCCGACTGGGAATCGAACCGGGACCCTCCGGTTCCCAGCCCATGCTCAATCCACTGAGCTACACCAGCTGGGCTACTTTTGGGGTATTATAAATAATGCTACTATGAACATTCATGCACACATTTTATGTGAACATGTGTTTTCACTCCTCTTGTGTATATACCTAGAAGTGAAATTCCTGGGGCATATGAGAATTCTATATTTAACATTTTGATGAATGGCCTAGTTGTTTTCCAAACTAGCTGTACAATTTTATAATCCCATCCCAGGAATGAATGAAGGTTCCCATTTTTCCACACCCTTGCCAAACTTATTATTGTCTGTTTTTTAAAGGTTATTTTATTGATTATGCTATTACAGTTGTCCCATTTTTTCTCCCCTTTATCTCCCCTCTGCCCTGCACCCTCCCACCTTCCAGCATTCCAGCCCTTTCCCTTAGTTCATGTCCATGGGTTGTATGTAGAAGTTCTTTGGCTTCTCTATTTCCTATACTATTTTTAACCTCTCCCTGTCTATTTTGTATCTACCAATTATGCTTCTTATTCCCTGTACCTTTTCCCCCATTTTCCCCTTCCCCCTTCCCACTGACAACCCTCCATGTAGTCTCCATTTCTCTGATTCTGTTCCTGTTCTATTTGTTTGCGTAGTTTTTGTTTTATAGGTTCAATTGTTGAGAGTTGTGTGTTTGTTATCATTTTATTGTTCATATTTTTTTTATCTTCTATTTCTTAGGTAAGTCCTGTTAACATTTCATGTCATGAGGGCTTGGTGATGATGAACTCCTTTAATTTAACCTTCTCTGGAAAGCATTTTATCTGCCTCTCCATTCTAAATGATAGCTTTGCTGGATAGAGTAATCTTGGTTGTAGGTCCTTGCTTTTCATCACTTGAATACTTCTTGCCAGCCCTTTCTTGTCTGTAAGGGTTCTTTTGAGAAATCAGCTGACAGTCCTACAGAAACTCCTTTGTAGATGTTTGTCTCCTTTTGTCTTGCTGCTTTGAAGATTCTCTCCTTATCTTTAATCTTGGATAACTTAATTATGATGTACCTTGGTGTGTTCCTCCTTGGCTCCAATGTTTTTGAGACTCTCTGGGCTTCCCGGACTTCCTGAAAATCTATTTCCTTTGTCAGATTGGGGATGTTTTCCTTCATTATTTGTTCAAATAAGTTTTCCATATCTTACTCTTCCTCTTCTTCTGACAGCCCTATGATTCAGATATTGGAGCTTTTAAAGTTGTCCTAGAGGTTCCTAAGCCTCTCTTCATTTGTTTGAATTCTTGTTTCTTCATTCTGTTCCAGTTGGATGCTTATTTCTTCCTTTTGTTTCAAATCGTTGATTTGAGTCCCGGTTTCCTGCCCTTCACTATTAGTTCCCTGTATATTTTGCTTTATTTCGCTTTTGGTAGCCTTCATTTCTTTCTTCATTTTTTGACCAAGATCAATCAATTCTGTGAGCATCCTGATTACCAGTGTTTTGAACTCTGCATCAGACAGGTTGTCTATCTTCTCGTTGCTTAGTTCTTTTTCTGGAATTTTCATCTCTTCTTTCATTTGGACCATATTTCTTTGCACACCTGTTATGTTGTAAGGGGTGGAGCCTTAGGTATTTGCCAGGGCAGGGCAACCCTCTTTGCTGTGTTGTGGCACAGTCTAGATGAATGTTTCTTCTTTAACTCTTTGGTTGTTGGACTTCCATAGAGTTCAATTTTCTGGCCATTCTGTTTGTTTTTTGTTTTTGAATTTGTTGTTGTCCTTCTTTTGGTTGTGCAAGAAGGCAAAGTGTATCTACCTACGCTTCCATCTTGTCCAGAAGTGGGTGAAAATATATTTCAATAAAGAAAGTAAAATGAAGACATTTTAGACAAAATAAAAACCACGTGAAACAATTTATTACCAGAAGATACTCACTAAAGGAAATTTTAAACACTCTTCTTCAGGCAAAAGGAAAATGATCTCAGAGAGAAACTCAGCAATATAGTAAGGACTGTTGAACAAAGAAAGTGGTAAATATATGGGTACTAAGTAAACACTGGATGAAATAGCAATAATCAAGTCTTGTGAAATATATGTAAATATATATTTAAAATAAATGACAACATACAGTTTCAATTTTGCCAGATAAGTTCTAGAAATCTGTTACATAAGGCGAATATAATTAATACTACTGAACAGTACATTTAAAAGATGGTTAAGATGGTAAGTTTAATGTTATGTGCTTTTTACCACCAACAAAATTAATGACAACAATAGCACATAAGTTGCGAGGAAGTTAGATGGGTTTAATTGGTCTAAGGTATTTGCATTGTCTGGGAGAAGGGGAAAGGTAAAATTACTATTAGATGTTGATAAGTTAAGATGCATATTGTAATTTCCAACCATAAAAAGAATTTTTTAAATGGCATAACCTTGAAACTGATGGGAGAGGTGAATGAATGATTTTTAATGTAACTAATCCAAAAGAGAAAAAAAACAATAAAAGGGAATACAGCCTGGCTGGTGTAGCTCAGTGGATTGAGCGCGGGCTGGGAACCAGAGGGTCCCGGTTCGATTCCCAGTCAGGGCACATGCCTGGGTTGCGGGCCAGGTCCCCGGTGAGGGCCATGTGAGAAGCAACCATACATTGTTCTTTCTCCCTCCCTTCTCCTCTCTCTGAAAATAAATAAATAAAATCTTTTAAAAAAAAGGGAATACAGAACAGGTGGCATAAAGAGACAGTACATTAAAAAGATGAATGCATGATCATTAAATTAAATGTAAATTGACTAAATGCCTCCATTAAAAATAAAGATTAACACACACACATATACTACATGCTTTAACAAGGGACACATCTATTAGAAAAGGATACAGAAAGGTTGAAAGTTTAAAAATATGGGGAAAGATGTGTCATTCAAACACTATCCAAGAGAAAGCTAATATAAGCTATATTAATATCAGACAAAATAGCTTTAAATTTAAAATTATTACACATACAGTCATTTTATTTACCAGGAAGATATAACAATTCTAAATATTTGTGCATCCAATAGTATGACTTCAGAATATTAATGAAAAATTGACAGAACTACAAGGAGATACAGACTAACCAATCATACTGGATAATTTTAATCTCCTGCTCAGGTAGTGTCCGTGGTAGATGTTGCAGCTCCTCTTTTGACCCACTGGGTAACCTTGGTGACTAAATTCCAGTAATACCACCTCCTGCCTTCCACCGCCCCCCCCAGACTAGGGGCAGTAGGTGCTCCCTGCTATTCCAGGCTGCCACTCATTGTCCACCATTTGGTTTATCCGTTCTTCCATTCCCTGCATAATCCATTCCCTGTATTATTGTGGTCCCTGTTCTATTTCAAATATTCAGAGCAGTTTCTATTTTCTGGTTGGAATTTGACTGATACACTTACAAAGGAAAATAAACTAGTAGTAGACTTTTCATCTATGACACAGAAAGCTAGAAAACATTGGAATACCACCTTCAGAATGTTGGGAGAAGAGAACTACTAACTAAAAATCCTATACCTAACTGTGGAAGGTTGCTTCTAAAATGGCTTTCACTAATCCCCACCTCCTGCACTTGTGTGTGTGTTGGACCTAGTGACTTGCTTATAACAGCCTATGGCAAAAGTGATGGGATGTGACTTTCATAATTAGGTTATAAAAGACTGTGGCTTCTGTCTTGTTTACATTCTCTGGCTCTCCTTGTGTGATTACTCTGATGTAGAGATCTACTTGGCAAGGAACTCAGGCCCTCATTCCAATAGTCAGCAAGAAAGTGAATGAGTGAGCTTGGAAGTGGATCCTGTCCCAGCTGAGCCTTGGGATGAGTCTGCAGCCCCAGCTGATGCCTTGATTGTCACCTGTCAGAGACCCTCTGTGGACACCTTTATTGCGGTCTTATGTGAGATTCTAAAGCAGATGATTCAATTAGGCCATGCTTGTATTTCTGACCTGCAGAAGCTGTGATATAAATGTGTGTTGTTTAAGCCACTAAGTTTTATTTTTTAAAAAAGTGGAACTCAAGATTAAAAGTAATGAAAATGACAAAAAGGGTGTAAATTGTTCAGTCTTTGATGAAGAGATGAACCATAAACATGTATCTAGTAAATTATTATAGCAGCTTAAGATTTAAAGCCAAAACTCTTAAAATTCATAAAGATTTTGATAAAAAAGCACAGTCATAATGGAAGATTATAATATACCCCCTTCAGAATTTAATTGATCAAGTAGATAAAAAATAAGCTAGAGAATAGATGATTTGATTAATATAACCAACAAGCTCAATGTACAACCATATATATGTTTATACACATCTAAAAAGTAAATTATTTTCTAATGTCCATTAATTGTGTACTTTATCACAGAAGCAAAACTTCACTGATTTAAAGGAAGACATTTTAGAGGCTATATTTTCTCATTATAATCTAGTAAAATTAGAAATAAATAATAAAAGATGGTCAAGACAACTGTAATATAATAACAATAAAATTTTTTTAAAAGATGGTCAAAATATCTTTACTACTTGGAAATTGAGGAACATTAATTTAATTCTAGATTAAAGAAAAAGTAAAACAGAAATTATAAATAATTAAGAAGCAACGAAAAGGGGAATACTTTATACCAAAACCTCTGGTATCATCAAAGGCTTTATCAAGAAGAAAATATATAGCTTTAAATCATGAATCACAAATGTACTCATGGCCTAGGAAGGTGATGTAGATGTAGGAAGTGGCTAGATGTAAAAATAGAGGGCTTGTGAAGAATTAGAAGGTACATGACTGCCCAAAAGTCATTGAAGTCCACCAGTTTAAGACACTCCGTTTTAACCTTTACCCAAGGATATGATTGTTGAGGGTAGGGCGGGGGGAGAGAAGAGAGAGGCCGAGAGAATAATTAACATCAATTGCCTCCCATATGTGCTCTGGCTGGGGATTGAACTTGCAACCTAGGTATGTGCCCTGACAGGAAATGGAATCCACAATCTTTTGGTGCACGAAACGATGCTCCAACCAACTGAGCTACCCAGTCAGGGTAAAAAGGAAGGAAGGAATTTTTTTAAAGGATTTTATTTATTTATTATTAGGGGGGGGAAGAGAGGGAGATTAACATTGACGTGTTAGAGAAATATCGATTGACTGCCTCTTGTGCACTCCCAAGCGGGAACCTGGCCCACAATCCAGGAATGTGCCCTGACCAGGAATCAAACCTGCAACATTTCAGTTCACAGGCTGGTGCTCCATCCACTGAGCCACTCTGGCCAGGGCAGAAAAGAATTTTTAATAAATTGAAATTAAGAAAGGGCTACTCCTAATAGAAAACAGGAAAGGAATATTCTATTAGTTTGAGGATTCATTGTCCCCCAAGATTAGGAGCAATCTCTTTGGAAGGGCCAGGTTGGGACCTCGGACATGGTGTGTGGATATGCTGTGGCACCCCTGAGGGTCCAGTGCTTTAGTGGACTCAGAGTGCTCCCAATGCCCAACTCACTGAGACTTCCTGCCAGTTTCCACACTGGCTTGACTGGGTGTAAATCAAACAGGAAAAGCTCCTTGTCCGTCCAATATTCTGGAGCTCTGTGATAACATTTAATAAGAGCTGATGGGATATGTTCCACATGTTGTGTTATAGAGTTTTTTCAAGTGATTGCTAAAATATATAGGATCTACCTGGGTTGCGGGCCAGGTCCCCAATGAGGGCCATGTGAGGGGGGTGGGACGGGAGGGGAAGGGAGGGGGAAGGGGAGAGGCTGCAAATAACTGTAATTAAACAAAAAAATTAATTAAAAAATAAAAAAAAATATATAGGATCCAATTGTTCTGTAGTACTCCTACATGTTTTATTTAGGTTAGATTTTAGATAGTCAATAGATCCATAAGTTGCCCCCAGGGATTCAGCAGAGTAGCTGTTCAATGGCAGAAATAGAAGAAACTGCACTGTAAAAGAAGAGGAGGAAGAAAAGGAAGGAGGAGGAGGAGGAAGAGGAGGGAGAGGAGAAGAAGAAATTGTACTGCCCAGTATGCTGACCACTAGCCACATGTGGCTATTGAGCACCTGAAATGTGGCTAATTGAATTGGAAATGTGCTGGAAGTGTAAATACACACAAGATGTCAAAGACTTGGTATGAAAAAGAAAAAAGAATATGAAATATTTAATAATTACCACACTGATTAATATTGATGTATTTTGGATATGTTGGAACAAATATATTAATATTTATTTGACCTGTCTAATTTTTAAAAATATGGCCCTGGCTGGTGTACCTCAGTGGATTGTGCACAGGCTGGGAACCAAAGGGTCCCGGTTCGATTCCCAGTCAGGGCACATGCCTGGGTTGCAGGCCAGGGCCCCAGTGAGGACCCTGTGAGAGGCAACCATACATTGCTGTTTCTCTCCCTCTCTGTCTCCCTCCCTTCCCCTCTCTCTAAAATAAATAAAAATAAAATCTTAAAATAAATAAATAAATAAATAAAATATGGCTACTAGAGCATTTAAAATTACACATGTGGCTCACATTTATGGCTTGCATTCAGCATCTATTGCACAGTGCTGCATTAGATATTTACTATAGAGTTTCCTGAGTTCCTATTCTTTTGTCTCATTCCAAGTTCCAACCAGTACAGGGGTAACAGTAAACCTATCCTTATAGTCTGCCATGGCTTTCACAGTATAAGGCCAAGGTATGTCAATAATGTATTCATCTTCAGTTCTCCATAATCTTTTGATTAACAGGGAGGTCATACAGAGGTGTTCTGTGTCTATATGCACTGGAAAGCTTTGTGTTTAAAAAAAATTTATTGTTCAGTTACAGTGGTTCTCTCCCCTGCCCTACTCAACCCCCACCTTCCACATTCAATCCCCCCCTATTGTCTTTGTCCATGGGTACACTGAAAAGTTTACATCGAGGGAGGGGCTTATGATGGGAAGGCCACAAGCACAGGCAACAAGAAAATACCCAGTAAGAAGCCCTGGCAGGGTAGCTCAGCTGGTTAGAGCCAGGTCCTGATACACCAATGTTGCGCGTTCCATCCCATCACGGATCAGAGCACATACAAGAAGCAATCAATGAATGCATGGATGAGTGATACAACAAAATTAATGTTTTTCCCTCTCTCTCTTTTCCTCTCTCTCTCTGAAATCAATAAATAAAAAAATTAAAAAATACATTAAAAAAAAGAAAAGACAACCCCCCTCAGTAAGTTATCCTGCACCAGGTAAGATAATGGCTCCAGGGAGTCTTTTTGTTGACCCACCCTGTGAAAGCCAGCTTTTAGCTGTGCAGTCGGCTGAGGTCCTGCGGCTGCATACCATTGTGTTCCACCGGATCACTGGATTAGTCAGCTGAGGCTGAACGTCTGGTGCAAGACAATGTACTCAGTGGGGGTGGCTGTGGGAAGTGCTTCAGAAAGAAAGAAGCATCTGGAGCCCTGGGGGTGGGGGGGAGGAGAAGGAGGAGGGAGCAACAAAGGAGAAAGAGCTAGCATCCGGAGCAGCGACATTTGGACACCTAAAGACATGGCCCGCGGGCGGCATTTTCCCCAGCCAGAAAAAAACCTACTTAAGATTCTGGGAGTTGCAGCTTCTCCTTAACGCAGCCAATGCCACTGAGCTCCCCCGCTGCCCTCGCCGTCCTCTCCCCTCCTCTCCGAGTGACCTGGTCCCTAGGACTCTGCGCCAAGGCAAGGTCCAGCTGAACCCCAAGCTAGGCCTGCTCGCTTGCCCCCCAAAGCCAAGTATTTTTTTTGAAAGGAACAATAAAACAGATAAACTCCTGACTAGCCAGACTAAAGTAGAAAAGAAGAAAAGGAGGAAGGAAAGGAGGGAGGAAGAGGGATAAAATATTAGTAATGACAAAGCAGGTTAAAAACACAAATATACAAGATATTAAAAGACTTTTAAGAGATTATCGTGTGCAACTAATGTGAACATATAGAAGGATTCATTGACTTCCTGACAAACTATAAACTACCAAAAATGACCCAAGAAAACTTGAAGAGAGCAATAATTATAGAAGAGAATGGAAAGTCAGCAGGTCCACTTGTTTTGACAACTAAGTTCTAGCTAACCTTTATTAAACATAATTTTAATGTGATTTGATCCCTGCTAGACAGTGTTTAGAAAATATCTGCAATGCCCTGGCTGGTGTGCCTCAGTGTATTGAGTACTGGACTGTGAACCAAAACGTCGCAGATTCCATTCCCAGTCAGGGCATATGCGTCTGTTCTGGGCAAAGACCCCAGTTGGGGGCTTATGAGTGTCAACGTATTGATGTTTCTCTCCCTCTGTTTCTCCCTGCCTTCCCCTCTCTCTAAAAATAAATTTAAAAAATACTAAAAAAAGAAAATATCTGCACTAGAAGGCCAATTTTTAAAGATTCATAATTATTGTGGAGATATGCTTTTGTAAAACCAATAAAATATTTAGAAAAACAAAATAAGCAAAGTGCAAGCTCAATTTTTAAATTTTAAAGATTCAGCAGAAACTAATTATATTTCATTAAATACAATCAAAACAAAGGTCACATAAGGACAAAAAGTAATTACAAAACTGATTGCCTTATTCCTCAATGAGTCCACTGATCATTGCTTAGATGTCATAATGATGTCAAATTTTTATAATGGTTTCTGAATGCTCTCAATTCTGTATGCATCCAATCCTCAGACCACAGAAAATGAAGGAAAGATCCCAAATTCATTTTGCAAAGCTAGTATAGCCTTCCATATGGTGATATGATTTTAATATATGATAATATTTGGACAAAATATACACATAGAAATTCCAAATAAAATATTAATGAACTGAATCTAGCAGTGTGGCAAAAGTATAACACCATTACCAAGTATGGTTTATTTCAGAAATGCAAAAATTATTCAACATTAGGAAGTCTATCAACGTAATTCATGACATGAAGCAAGGAGAAAGTCCATAGCATTATATCAATAGAAACTGAAAAGGTATTTAAAAATTCAGCAGGCATTCCTAATATGGAAAATAAAATGGAAATAAAAAAGAAATTCCTGCACTGGCTGGTGTGGCTGAGTGGATTGAGTGCCAGCCTGTGAACCAAAGGTTGCCAGTTAGATTCCCAGTCTAGGGCTCATGCCTGGGTTGCAGGCCAGATCCCCAGTAGGGGGTGCATGAGATCCAATCACACATTATTGTTTCCCTCTCTTCCTCCTTTCCCCTCTCTAAAAATAAATAAATAAAATCTTTAAGAGAAGAAATTACTTAACTCTAATAAAGATTGTTTGCCAAAATGCAAAAGCAATTATTATCCTATTGTAAATGATGAAATACTAAAGTCATTTTCATTAAATTCAGAAATGAAAGAAGGATGCTATCACCACTATTGTTCAACATAGTTTTGATTGACCTAACTTACCTAATAAGACAAAGAAAGAAGTAATATGTAGCTCACTGTTATTTTTCTTCTAAAATCTGTTCTCCCTTTCTTCCTTCAAAACACAGTTTTAGATAAGGGCATGGCTGAGAGACTGCATCACCCAGCTTCTTTCTCTCTCTTTTTTTATTTTTAAAGATTTTATTTTTATTTCTTTTTTAGAGAGAGGGGAAGGAGGGAGAAAGAGAGTGAGAGAAACAGCAATGTATGGTTGCCTCTCACATGGCCCTCACTGGGGACCTGGCCTGCAACCCAGGCATGTGCCCTGATGGGGAATCGAACTGGGACCCTCTGGTTCCCAGCCCGCGCTCAATCCACTGAGCTACACCAGCCAGGGCTTCTTTCTCTTTTTTAAAAACCTCAACATTATACTGTGTATCATAACATGTTTTAAGAATTAAATGAAAATCCACTACATGAGTGAATTAGAAAATTTTTATCCTCAATACTATTTTTTTTTACCTTAATGCTACTGGGTGCAGCTAAATTTTGTTTAAAGACATTAGAATTGTTTATTGTAGGTTTTTGATCTTGCAGGTTTTATCATTGCTGCTTTATTTATTGTTGCTTTGCTCATCCTCCTACACATCTTTTTTATTATAATTTTCAGATGTACAACATTATAATTGACATCTGTATACATTACAAGGTGGTTACCCCTAGAAGTCTAGTTACTATCCATCACGATACAATTGACCCCCTTCACCCCTTTTGTCCACCTTCCCAAATCATGAAATAAAAATACTACCAAACTGAAACTAATTAAAATTAAAAATTTGTGCTTTTTTTCAAGCCCGGCTGGTGTGGCTCAGTGGATTGAGTGCGGGGCTGGGAACCGGAGGGTCCCAGTCGGGGCACAGGCCTGGGTTGCGGGCCAGGTCCCCGGTGAGGGCCATGTGAGAGGCAACCATACATTGCTCTTTCTCCCTCCCTTCTCCGCTCTCTAAAAATAAATAAATAAAATCTTAAAAAAAATTTTGCTTTTCAGACGACCATTAATAAAATAAAAAGGCAAATCAGACTGAGAAATAATAATAAAAAACAAATAACTTACTTAAATATGTGCAAGAGGTTGGAATAGATATTTCAATAAATGATGATAAGTGGAAAATTAAGACATGAAAAGATGCTCAACATTACTGATCATCAGAGAAACATAAGAGCACAACAAATACACCTCCATTAGAATGACGAAAATTTAAAAAGCTGACAATACCAAGTGCTGATGAGGATGCGAAGCAACTGGAAGTCATACACACTGCTTCCAGGAATGCAAAATGGTCACACATGTTGAACAATTTGGCAAAATATAAATATACACTTACCCATACGACCCAGCAATCCCATTCCTGGGAAAACAAAAACATGTGACCCCCCCCTCCACCCCTGCAGTTTCAAATTATATCTCTTTAGTGTGGTTTTGCTATTTTGTTCATCTCTGCAACACCTGTTTTTATCTCACTCTATGTATCTCATTTCCAAGCTTTTCTTGTTTCATCGAGTTCATTCTTAATAGTTTTTTTCTATAACTATATGTAGATACTTGTGGAGAATCTGCCTGTATCCTTTGTTTTCTACTTTCTTCCAGACTAGAATTATTTGTCTTTAATGTGCTTTTCTTTTTCTTTTTTTGGTGGCTATTTATGTTCCTGTAATAGCCACAGCACTTTCATCCTTGTATGGACAGGTGAATTCAGACTTTCTTTCTGAGGTAGTGTCATTGAATCCTCACACCCTCTCCACCTTGTTTGTGACCAGTCCTCCTCCTCCCAAGTTACATGTTGAGTATGGGGTTCTCTTTTCCATGTTTTCTGTAGTCTAGGATATAGGGGAGTGAATGAGCTCAGTGAGGCTCAGTATAGCCCTCTCTAGGGAACCTCTGCTCTC